>VZTH01016531.1:138822-172745 GCA_013397815.1 Aleadryas rufinucha | reverse complement strand
GGTTGCCCAAAGCGCCCCAACATAATTCTGTTAGAGAAAGAGAACTTTAGGCCTGTGAATGTCTGGCTGTTGACCCTTGCTTTGAGATACTCTGTCTGCTGCCGCAGTGTCCCAACAATTCCATTCTACATTTTTAATGTATAATTTAGAAGTCACATATTCTTTCCATTGCAATGCCTGCATGTAATGGAAGAAATCATTACCACATATCTAAAATAATTTTCCAAGCTTTTCTACATCCTTGTCCCATTTGGTTGGTTTTGGGGGAAATGACCAAAACCGAAAACACTGATTCAGTCTTTTTCTGAATTTCACAAAATAAATAGAAAAAAACCCCAAACCCCCAGAAGGACAAATTAGTGGGTGCTTACTGGTAAGAAGGAATTTGTAATATTCTTTACTGAGTAGTTTTCATGAAGAGTACTATTTTTAACAGTACAAAGCACTTTACTTCAAGACAGTGCTAAAGTTGCCTATTTCCATACAAAAATAGTACATTTGATACAATTTTTAAAAATAGCTCACAGATTTTCTGGAAATGGGAATTAATTTCCTATTTTTTTACCTATGGACCAAACACTGAGACTATCATTCTGGTATTCTTATGAGAGTTGATTCTGAACTAAGAGGCTTGGACATGCATTGAAATACATCTGATTTGTTTGCCTTTAAAATTCTAAAAGAGAGAAGAGTTCTGAGAGAAGCACCACAGAAAAACATGTCTAGATCATCCAGTTTCTCTCCCAGCCTCCAGCTCATGTTTTCACTTTAGGTTTCAGCTTCAATTTTTATTATTTCCTATTAGCCCAGCAGACTGTTGCATGACCCAGAAGCTCACAAACTCTTTTCAAGGGCAGTACACTGTGCAAAGTGTATGAAACGGATGATAATGAAAAGAGTGGGACCTAAAATTCATAAAAGGGCTATTCAGGTAGAACATTTCTAAATATATATTTTTCAGTTATCAGACTTAAGTAAATCATATTTTCAGGTGATAGATTTTCCAGCTTCTTTTCACTTCCCATGCTTTAGTGGTGTAATAGGAAAAAGAATCTTTGATTCTTCATAATAAAATGAAAGAAGCAGCAGTGAGAGTTTACACATTCTGGTTTTGCAGACAAATGAAAGAAGCCACTGTGAGGGTAGGAAGTGATGGGCAATCCTGAGACACAGGGAAGATCACTGTCTACCTAAAGCAACATCAGAAAAGAAGTGAGTAAATACAGAAAAATATCTTAAAAGTTTTGTTTTGCTGTGATGCCTGTATCACTGTGCAGAGTCATCCACTCTCATTCGATCCAAGCAGTGCCACTTAGATTTATCCACCTGTGTTTCTTACCTTTTAGTTAAATAGTTACTGCACTGGAGTAAGATGTATCTTCCTGCTTTTTGATTGAACAGTACCTTGCTCACATTGCTCCCATGCCTCTGGCTGAGAACAGTAGGTGCTGCAGAAATTTAAAAAAAAAAAAATCTGGGTACAGAGAATTTGATAAAGAGAAGCCGTGATTCACCTACGTAAAGAGATGATAGATGAACTGGGCTTTAAAAATTTGCAGAAAGAAAAGAGACAGCCACACAAAAAAGGACAATGAGGAAAATTACTAGTGTTAATAAATGCGAAGATACCATGACTGCTTCAGAATATCTGAAAAACAAATTTTTGGGGGCCCGGAAAATATATTTCATGTCTGGTCACTGCAGATGATATATCTGCTAGAGATGGTAGACTAACCCACCGTGGCCATTCCAAAGACTTCATATAAATGATTGATAATGAAGAAGCAGAGATGTGATGAGCAGTCAGAAAAGGGAAAGAAGACTGGAAAGCCTGGAAAACCCAGGGAATGTGCAACTTTGAGAAGTACAGGTAATGGAAGAAAGTGCGAACTCAAGATCAGAGCTGGAAAACAACCAGGATATGGAGTATATGAGGTTTGCCTCTTTTCATTCTGGTCAAACCTCTTGCAAGCAGGGTTGGAAGTAAGGAAGAGGAGAATGACAGTTCCTGACTGGAAGAGGTGTCCATGTGCAGATCAATAAAAATGCATTTGTTTCTTGAATCAAAGTAAATAGAGTAAATAATCAAAGTAAATAGCAGATTTTGCCCCTGTCACTGGTATTGATTGGTGTCTATTTTTTTGACTGAAAATTATACTGCTAATTAATTTTTGTTTAATTATGAAACCAAGTTCTTCTAGCTTGTCCTGATTAGGGAGATTCTTCATTTTGCTGTAGATGGAGTTATGCCAGTAGCTGAATTACAGGCTTGTAGCAGTTTGCTAAAGACGGCAAATCACGGCACCAACCCCAAAGAAAGTAAGCAAAGGATGTTTCTTTTTCTATCCAGAGGGGAAGTGGTGAGCACAGTATTAGATGAATTACAGTCCTCAGTTTCTGACAATGAAATCAGTCATATCAGCAGTTGTCCATACAATCAAATAAACCTAGAGCTTCAACATTAGCCTGACCAGAATACTTCAACTGAGTAAGAAACAAATTTAATGAATTATTATATCTACACATATATATATATCTTTTATCATTTCTAAAGGAAAAGTAAAACACTCATTTTGCAAAGGCTCACATGCTAAATTTCACGCATGTGAGTACTACTGACTTAGATGATCCTCGTACACGTGGTACTTGAAGGGTCTGAATTTGTAGTCAGATTCTACAGCACATTAAGCGTATTAAAGAACTAGTAACACTAACTTTATTACATTTTTGGCAAAACTTCACTCTGATGTCCTAAACTTTAAAATAACGTCTGTACAGGAACGTCTTATTATTCTGCAAACAATGGGGCAATTTGCCAGGGGAACAGCACTGTGACCTCTGTGTGTGATTGATAACAACAAACAGAACAGAATATTGCCAGTATCCAGTTAAAGGCAGAGTATAACCTGTGAGTATAAACTGAGCACTTTTTTACACAAAACTTTCAGTCTGTCTCAAAGAGCTGAAACAAACAAAAGAATTAAATATTATAAACCAAAATCGTAGGAGCAGTGGTGTTGCAACATGCTAAAGTAGCACAAAACCTCCAAAATGCTTTCTGGTGATCTCTTGCTTTGTCTCTGTATAGGGACTTGGGTCTCTAGGTACTCTCAACAACATCCTACTTAAGTATCCTTGAATAGCTGTGTGATGAAAACCTGTCTTTGAAAACCTTGGGGACAGATACAGGGGGGAATTTTTAGCAATTCCTTGATCTACATGAGTGAGTTTGAGGATCCCAATCCTCTCTTGACTTGAGACAGCAGGAACATATTTGAGTGAATTCAGGCTACATCTATGCTCTGTTTAAGAACTGGCTCTAGCTCTTTATCAACATAATTGGGAGTAAATTTCAGGATTTGGGTGGGTCCAGTGCTCTGGAACCTCAAAGCAGGTTCCAGAGGCTGCATTACTCCTTGTTATGGCTTGCTACCAGGTGGGATGGACAGTGGGAGCTGTAACCATACAGTGCTGTCAAGGTGCAGACACTGTCCCAGTGCATCTCTTTGGGATGTACTGCAGCTGCAGTACTGTGCAAGCATGGCCCACAGCTTGCTGAGGCCAGGATGTGTGTTTCACAGAACCCTAGTGGTCACACTGTGTCAAACAATGATCCAGGAAGAAATAAAAAGACTTAATTCAAAGATTTAGCTAATTGCATCTCTATTTTCAAAATACAGTATTTGTTTATGTTACAGGACATTGTCATTTAAGGCTTACCTTCTGCGAATTTACTCTGGGACTGTTTTACAACATTTTATCCCAGAGTATAAATCCAGTGTGCTGATGCTCTTTTCGCAGAAAAGGGTTATGTCCTTCTGGCATAGTTTGACCCACTTCAAATGAACAAAGTACTCTTATTTTTGAATAAGGGTAGGAATAAGACCTTCTTACAGTTTTTCAAGAACAGCTATTTTTTCTGAATTCAATATCTAATTGGAGGCAACTTTGGAATGCAGGCAGTCTGGCTAGGTATTTCAGAGGTGTCAGGAAAATGATATCCATTCTGAGGAGTGATGTCCTAACTGTTATGCCAACTTCTACCTGCACTCAGACAATACGAAGCTTGGCAATCTCTGGGTACGTTGCAAGCCCCTCACTGGAGCAACCTGACCTTTCTGGTCATTGCAGGGAATACTGTGACAACACTGGTATTCCAATAGCCAGTTATCTTCATTCCACTTTGATGTGCACAAAACAAAACCAAATTAGCAACATATAAATGCACAGAAATATTCAAAAAGCATTTTCACTAAGAATACAAGATCAGACTTCATGGATTTCACTGCATATTGTGCCATAACTATGGAAGTTCTGTGCATGTGTTTCAAAATTCCAAGACCTTCGTTTCTCCTGGTGTACACAACTCTGTGTGCTCAAATACAGGGTAAATTTATACACGCAGAAAGGGATTAGAATTAGGAGAGGATTCCTGGCATATAGCTGCACCTCTGAGTGCAGGATCTCACGTGAAGCACAGCTCTGCATTCGCTCCCACACCTGACTTCACAATCATCTGCTCGGCAAATCACAAATCAGGCCAGTGAATTTAATCTGGTGCACAGACTAGAGGGCAGGAACTGCTAGGCTGGAGTACTTAACAGACCTGAGATGCATGGAAGGTACCACCGGAGGAAAAGTAAGACAGGAGCTAGCTCAGCATGTTAGGGTTGAGGGCGTCACTCAGGTGGCAGTAGGGACACCCACAGACAATAGGCCCTGTGGAAACATCAGCATTGGGTTATTGAATGTTAGCCAGAATTTTCCATGGCTGTTGATTTTAATTGCCTGCCATGAATCTTGTTGTTTACTCTGGCGGCAGTTTCCAATGCCTCTTTTTCAGTTGGAGCCCTCAAACTATTTAACCCTTCAGGCATACCAAGACATCTCTAAAAATCTTTACAACAATATGTCCTTTCAGTCATTTATTTTTCAATTTATTTATATCTTATTAACTACTTGTGACTGGAACAAGTGATCAGAGAATAGTGAGGGGTCAAAATGTGTGTCTGTACACCGACTGATATCAACTCAGTTCCTGTGTTAAAAAGCAAGTTAGAAAACGTAACAATTTGGTAGAATTTTTTGTTTGTTTTAGTGTGTCTAAAAGCAGTTCAAGTCTGTCAGCTGAAGGGAAGGATATTGATATTGGCTCAGCAGCAATTCTTTTCAATAAAAGACTGAAAAGTGCTTGAATTTAAGTACATAATTCAAGCATATATTGATTGTACTCAGAGTTACCTCTTTTGTTTTCGATGAATGTAGCACTAATCAGGTAACTGGGTTCTTTGGTTTCAATAATACATATTTTTACAAAATTTGAGTCTCTAATTTTGGGAAAAAAACCCATAAGATTATTTTAATATTGTTTGTTAGTTAAACTTGTAATTTGCATTTATTTTCTTGCAAATAGCTTGTGCTTTTTCAAAGAAGCTTAATGTGTAGCTGTGTCAGTGTGTCCTTATGCTATACAGCCCACGGTCTGGATGTGTGATGAGTGAAAGTTGTATTCTTAAAAGAGGATTCCTAGGTAACTCATTTACTTAAATCCTCATGATTCAGATTCAAGAAAAAATTAATTTATCCCACAGAATGTAATGTACAGCACATACACAATCAAGTTTAACCTATTGCTTTCATATGAACTAAAGGTATGGACACTGTTTTAAATGTTCACAAAGTTTAAGATGAAACCAGCTGAATTACTGAGGGAATTGGCTGTTAACACCATCAGTATTATGAGAGAAAGTTCTAAGCAACTGGTGTTTCTAGATATATTTAGGAAATTTGTATAAAAACCTTTCATAGAAGATGATTTGATTCAAGTAGAGAATTTTTGTTCTTGTTTATTTTCTTGATGAGTAGCCCTTGTATGTTCGCATTTATGGAACATGTCTCCCATGATATCAGGCACAAACTGGGTTTGTAATTCAAGTCTTTGGGGAAGACATGACAGATGCCACACCAAAATGATACTCCTTTAACAACAGAGCACTATGGATTAAGAAGTACAGCCTTCAGTCCTCAGTCACTGCATAACTACCTCCATTCCTTTATTCTTACATGAGAAAAGTGTGGTTTACTGTTACCACTTTGTAAAGAGTAGTATGAAATCATTTCATGAATACAGTAGGTCTTTCTGGGTTGTCATCAGGATTACTTCACAGTGAAACACTTTACAGAGCTGGGTGAAATCTATTTCTGGAACTGTATCAGATTTTCATACTTAGAGCTCTCATGTACCAGTAGTTTGCATATTATGGAGGAATTAATTTTGAGACTTTAAGACTAGTATTGTTCAGCTTTCTTTTGATGAAGGAAATTACTTGATTCATTTCAGCCTTCAGGAAAAGACTGAATGCCTTTTTTCCCCAATAGGTGACTGATCTCTGCATGCTGTCACATGCAGGCTGGTGTTCCCACAGATAGCAGGCTCCTTGTGCAAGGACAGCCAGAAATATTCCAAGTGAGAGTATTGTTAACCCACTCAGTGGGCTAACAGAGGATTCAGAAACCTCCTGATGATAAGCAAAGTCCTGCCTCCATTAGGGAACACTCTCTGCACATGTCCAGGACAGGTGACTGGTTTGGGAGCAGCTCTGCAAAGGGGACCTGAGGTCCGGGTATGAACCTCAATTCAATAGTGTGCCCACACAGTGATAAAGGCTACATTGAGGACAAGTGCTCAATTCCCCTCTGCCCAGGACTTGTAGGTCTGAATCTGGAGCAGGGTGTCCAGTTTTAAGCCTGCAGTATGTGAGATACAAACCAGAGAGAATCCAGCAAAGGGCCACTAAGACACTTAAGAGGCTGGAGGAAGGAACATTAAGAGGCTGGCTGCCCAGGAACCTTGACCAGTATTGCCCAATCTGGCACCTGCGAGCAGCTGCTCAGCACAGACAGGGTAATGCTGGAGCAGGAGATACCTGATCTCACTGGTTCTTAAACATACCCCTTATCCAGATCCACTGTTTTGTTGTTTGCCAGGTCTCTGCTGTATGCCTACTACCTACATTCTTGATTGCAGTTTCATCCTCCCAAGACCACTGGGGGCAGCCTTTGTCCAGACATCCTTTGGCACTGAGATTTAAACACGAGCTCTAGCTATAATATCACCTTCTGTAACTGACCAAAGAATGTTATTTCTCTACTTGTGTATTTGAAGAAAGTAATTTATCCAGAGCCACTAGTGCTAGAGTGGCATGAAAAACACACTACATCACAGACATCAATCACTTTGCAATAATGCCAGCAATTATTTCCATATGTCTTCCTGACAACAACTCCATCTATTCTCTTTAGCTGTGATATTCATGCTACCATACAAAGTGATATTGACAATACCCATCCAATTAAGAGGCAGCATGTTCCCTGTCTATAAGCCTTTACAAAGCATGTTGATCTTCCCATAGGTTTTTCTATAACTGCACCTGCTTCCTGCACTGAGAAGGCAGCACAATTGATTACTTGAAGCAATTTTGGCAAAGGGTTTAGGCATGCTGCCTGGACACCATCAGGGCTGATGCGTATCAGCAGTGCCATCCTGCAGGGCACACAGTGAGCTACAGCTTCCCTCTGAAGCTGCACGTGGAAGGGTCGTGACACTCCTGCTTAGACCCTCTATGACCACCCTGGTCACAGGGCTGCTCCATCATCATCATAACCTGTGAGACATCTCACCAGCTGACAGTGTGCTGCCTCTGTCATGACAGCGTGGTAGGTGCCCCCAGGCACTGCTCTGGAACTGGCAGCAGGCATTTCTGTTACCCAAAGTTTCCAAGATTAGAAAATCAGCATTCTCATAGCCACTTTCTTTTTTTTGGAAAGCTGCTCATGTGAAGCCTCAGTAACTGAGTTTTCTTATAAATCACATGTATTGTCATTTTAACCTTTTATTTTGTGACCACTGTTTAGATAAACATCCTGCCTCAATGGGCAGGAAAGCAATTTTTTCTAATGCTGTTAGAATCCTTCATCCCTAGGAAAGAAAGATTCCTGGGATCCAGATCCTGATTTAATTTTTCACAAACCCATCACAGTTGCATCTACCCTAATAAATACGAAACTAATTAATTTTTTTTTAAATTATTTTCTTTTTATATTAAAAAGTTTTAAAATACACTTAAGTCATGTTCTAATATTCCATACCCAACTATTTCTGAATTTGTAACAATTACAGTCCCAAGGTTAACTGATTACTGTGCTGCTAAATCCAGCAGACTCAGGAATTTAAATAGAAGGAATTGTCAAATCTAAAAGGCATAGTGCATCTCTGCAACTATTTGCTGTATGTATGCTCAACAGGCTGCTTGCCTCTTCTATAGCACACCTCTGTGCACCTCAGGTGCTCCTCTGGACAGTGCCCATGCTCATCTACCTTGCCTGTGATCCACCACAGCACTCAGGCATGGAGCTCTGCACCTGCACAGTTCTCATTCCCACAGTTTGTTTTCTAGACTGCACCCTTAAAACTTGTAATTCTGAAAGGCATCCTAGGTTTAAGTTAATCTAACTGATGTTAAGAAAAATTATATAGTCTACATTTTCCTAACCTTTTGAAATGGCAGTGAGTTAGATATCTGTTAATTAAACTGGTAACATACAATAACCTTGTTCATTAATGATTACTGATGACAACTGTAATTTGTTATGACAGTGTGAATGCAGTGTGTGAGCACACATGCACACATGGGGGGGGCTTAACACACACAGACTCTAAATATCCATCTTTAAAAAATCATTTATTCCTTAAGAAGAAAGTAGAATGAGGATCTTACATACTCCCCCCCCCACATTCATAGTCGCTAATACAGCATCAGATTGCTGCACTCAATCCCCCGCACATAGACCACTATGAAATTACTCTGACTAAAAGGAAAATCACATACACCGTCACAAAGCATGGAATTTTACCCCAAATGCTTGTAAATCCATTGTGTCTGCGCTACTTTAAAGGGCAAAACACACATACACTTAAAAAAAAAGAGGGATAAGCCACAGAATTTTCATTGTATATATTCCTTTAGATTTTCCTGTGAAACTCCCATATGTCCCGATTAGGACACATACGAAAATATATAGAAAGATGAATTAATTGTGCACAAAGATGAAAAAGGAAAAAAAAAGAGATACTTTCTAGTTCATTAAAAATCCCAAACATCTTCTCAAATGGAATGACACAGCTGTGTTGATCATCACTTGTGTATCCCAGACTGAGGGCAGTTACAGCTGTATGTGCACCATGCAATCATTTATCTAGGTACCAAGAAAAAATTGAGACACTTGAATTTCCATGAAGATAGGAGGAAAAAAATTCCCAGAATAAAGCAAATAAATGCACAGAAATCCAAGTGAAGTTTCTGAACATTCACCCAATAATAAAAACATGAAAAGGTGGAAGACTATGACTATCCCAAGACATCAATATGGAAAACCCAATTCCAGCTTTAAAATGTTGCTTTACTTTTCATAAAAATATTTGCAACTGTGTAGAAAATTTCAAGATAGGTACAATTCACATCTGCAAATGGCCACAACTATTTGAAAAACTGATAGCGTATGCATACAATGAAGTCCTGGAGTACTAATGATTCTATTTAACATTTGTTCATGGTATCAGAGGCACGTCCAGTTCAAGCTAATGATTTCAGTGCAACAGAAAGCAGAAGATGCCGAAGTCTGTCGTGGTTGGTTAATAAGTAAGATCACAACAAAGAAACAATTCATACACAGCAGTGTTTGTTTGCTTCTAAGAATTTTGGTCTGGGCTGACAATCCCTCTGCTATTTTTTGTCTACATATTTTTTCTAGAAAAATACAGGGGAACTCAGTCTTTTGAAATTAAGAGTTACTATCTTTCTGTCAACCTTCTACTGTACAACCTACAGTATGTTTTCTTTGGTCAGGAAGTGTCACTGTAAAGATCTCCACTGAACATATTTACTAAATGTGTGATAGGGCTGTGCTGATAAACTAATGTAGTGTTACATATATATTTACAGAAGATATCAGACAATCAGATATATTGAGAAAAGATTGTACTCTAAAGGCCCCTGCTTGAAAGAAAAAAACAAAACAACAATACAAAACACTCAGATTGTCCCTCCAAATCACTTCTTCATGGCAGCTGTAATCCAGGCAATCCTACTTGGATTTCTAATTCAGGACTATAGTTGAAGAATATTAAGGATTTACGTATGTGCAGTGAAATATATGCAGTTTTGCCTTTTAATTTTCCCTTCTGACAGTACTCTGGCAGGAAGGACAAGATTCTCACTTCAACTGAAATGCAAAACACCAAAAGGTTTATACAGTGCAACAATGCCTAATTCCATTACTGTGCATTTTTACAATTTGCTTCTTCCAGGAGCCACTCAATTCCATTTAGCAATCCATCTAAAGTTGCAGCTACAGTGTCCTGCATCTGTGAAAATAAAAAATAAAATAAAATAATTTTTTAAAAAGTTCATGTACTAGAGATAACAAATAACAGGATCTAACAATATTTTAGTGTCACTCTGTGTCTCTCTGTAAAGTCAGAAACACTCATATCATACCTAAATTTTTATCACTAGTGTAAAGGTCCCTTAACAAAAAAGGTTTTATAAGAGTAAGAAAACAAACAGAAAAAAACCCCTCATATTAGGAAAGCTTTCATTCTTGGTATCAGGGTGAATTTTTTTTCAATTGTTCCATTAGCTATTCTGGCACATTATATTTTACAGATGGCAACTCACTTGAAAATTCTTCTTGTAACTCTTAGAGCAAAAATGCTGCTAGCTTTAGACTTCTATACATATTATTAACACTCAGATTTTGTAATATCCCATCCAGTGGCTGTTATAAATGGTATGTTGTGTAAAAAACCTATAAACATTTTCCTTATGAAAACAAAAGAATTATCTCAAATCAGAATTTTTTCTGATTAAGTTATTCTTCAGCTGCACAACATCAACAAAAATTAATCCTGTGTGGCTGAACCATGCTGATAGATACTGTGCTTGACAAGCATAAAAAAACAAGTTCAGGACCTCACATCCTAGGTTAAAAACTGATCTGTCAAAAACTGAAGACATCACATCAAGCGACTGACAGTAAACAGTCACCTAAAAATGTCTGAGAAATCTATCTTGTGTCCAAGGTTTTGACTCAGGAAATTTAGATTTAAATGAACTGAAGCTTCCTTACTTCCTTCAAGACCTTCATTTGTCCCTCCTTACATTCTGACTCCATCTGAAGTCTCTACTGTGCTTTTGGGCAAGTCACTTAGCTCTATGTGTTCACATAGGCTAATGACTCACCTTACAGGACCAGAGAAACTAAATCCTTCACTTTAGTGGAGAGCTCATGTCCTAGAGGTGTAAGCTGCACACTTGCTTAGGTAGGTATGGTTCAGGAATGTGAAAGCCTGAATTACATTTAAACCACAGAGAAACACAACATAAAGGTTTAAGAGTAAGTACCATCCAGGGTTGACGTAGCAGATTTAGTTGCAACTGATGTGCCACATAAACACACGGAATTCTTTTCACACCAACGTGAGACACACAGGACAAAACCAGCAGAGGTCTGTTTGGAGGCCCGAGGGCTGGATCAATCATCGCCAAAATACGAGCCAGCTCCTCCTGACGATCATGCTCTAAGAAACAGTTTTTAATATATGAGTCTTAAGTATATGCAAATACAAGGTGTTTTCATTTTTGTTTTGTTTTTTTTTTTTTTATTTCAGAGGTGATGAAACATAGGGCTGGAAAGGCCAAACAATCTTGTTCTGCTTATCACAAGACTGATTCACCTGCCCTTGCGTTACACAGATATTGATGACATTTAGATGCTATTTAAAGATCTCCACAGATACTACAGGCAGCCTATTTCAATCCTAAAATCAGAGTGTTTTCTGAGTACCTCACAGAGATCAAAACTGCAACAAGACATTCAGAAATACTCATACACTGCACAGTCAGCAGCTCTTCCCTACTGAATGCACTTTTCTCCTTAGTGTATCCCTTCAAAATTTTTTTACTTGCATCTTTCCTGAGCTAGCCCTTTTCCTCCATTGAAAGCTGATGAATGTAAAGACAATTACCATAACTGTTATTTGGATTACTATCTTACAGGACTAACCTGATTTAGACTAATTGCACTTTTTACTGTTTTCCTTTTGAAGGTTGTTTCCAGGCTATTACACCACAAATGATTTATTTTCAGGTTTCTCCTACACATACCCAAGTTTTTTGTTTATTTTGTTTTGGTTTTTAATCCAGATGATTTCCCACGTGTAATTTAGATAGCAACCATATCATGTATGAGCCATAAACAAAACAAGGGGCCATAACTCCTCACAGGATGAGAGAGCGTCTAGGATAGGAGACCCCTTCTACAGGATAAGCCATGAAGAAACAGCAGATTTTGAGAGAATCAGAACATGGGTTTTGATGCACATTCTTCTTAATCTAACACTCCAGTTACTCACGAAATATAAATAAAGAGAAACCCCTTACCTCTATGAGCTTCTGCATTGGCAACATAAATGAATCCATCAACTACTTCGCACACCTTCCTCACTTGAGCTATTACGCTGTAGTGCACAGCTTGCTGATTCCCTACTATGCTGTTCTCTTGGTAAAACATCTTATTCACAGCAACAGCTTGCTCTTCCCTTGCTCTCCTTCTTTCCACACTGAAAAATATTTCAGAATTTCAGCAGTCAGGTTAACTGAGAATGCCAAAACTGAATCGTGAAAGTCTAGCCGGCGCAGGAAAGGGACAGGAAAATGAGTTGAGCCAGGAAAAGTCTCACTTCTCCCTGCCCCCTCCTGCCCTGCTTTCTTTCTGAGTGCACATATATGAGGTGGTTAGCAATCTGCAAGATGCATATGAAAATACACTCCAGGGTGAGTATAGAGTGTTTTAAAAGGGACTCAGCCAAGGTATCAAGAGGGATAGAGGCACCTGTAATGCACCTGTCGTACACCTTTGGTACCTGAACAGTTTGGAAAAGCTTTATTACTTCCATGTAAAAACTTAAGAGGTTGAAAAAAGAAAGGAAAAGCAAAAGCGTGCACTGAATTTTCAATTTATAAGGGATATCCATGCAGGAGAAAGTGCACATGAAAGTCACATGACAAGATTAGGAAGAGAAGTATGAAATAAATGAGAAACTATGCTTTTTATTTGGTGGAGAACAGATATTATCTTACCTAGTGGTAGAATACAGTGTCACAATATTGAATTTTTGACCGTTGTTAAACTGAAAACTGACTCCTGATCCGATTCCTACAGGGAAAAAAATGAATATATGAGATTACAACTATTTGGCTACTGAATACAACTAAGCAGTAGTTCAAAAATTCCAGTGGTGCCACAAAATGAATAGATTCAAGCCTAGATATTGCTGTTAGGGGTAGCAGATTTACTATTTTACAACTGATCAGACTTTTAATTTCATGAAAACCAAGTCAATGGTATTAAAACCATTTCCGTATTTCTGATTATTAGACTTGAACCTAGAAATTTAAATCAGAACGGAGCCAGAATTGTGTTTATTAGCTGATACTGGCATAGAAAAGGCTACAGGCTGCTTATGACAAGCTATATTGAAAAGGACATATGAGAGAAACAAAAAACCCACTAAAAATAATTTTCATGCTTCCTATAAATACAATTTAATTATTCTAATTCTGCTATGCTGAAATAACCATTAGGTAAAAAGTAACACATTTTTGTCTCTGGCTTGGACTGAAGACAAATTAGACTTTCAAAGCTACTCTTTTAACCATCAAAAAAAAATCCCTCACCTGCTCTTGTAACTCTTCTAAGTAAAATTTACATCATTTGATATCAGAACACTGAATCATGTAAGAATCAGCCTTGAGTTCCTGTATAAAATCACAAATGTGTTTTTTAGCCACTTACTGCAAGCAGTACTGAAAGAAAGGCCTGTCTGCATTGATCAATTACAACAGCAGCTGTAACATGGAATTTTGGATGAAAACAGAAGTACAAGGAGCAAAATGATTCTTCTGACAATGTGCAAATTTAATTGTAAATTCACAGACGCTATTAGTTTGTCCCAAATGTTCACTATATTTATCCTTCTGAACAAATCAGAGAGAAAATGGTTTGTTTTTACCATGATTCTACTGAATTTTAAGGCTACAAAAAAAAAAAAAAATTCCTTTTTCCATTTTTCCCCCCAAGATTTTTGTGTTATGAAGGCCAAAAGCCATATACATCATTACCATGAATTTGTCTATGAGGTAGGCCAGCTACCAGGAGAATTTCTGGGCATGTCATCATCTTTTGTACTAAAGAGTCGTCCAGCTCTTCCAAACCTGGCCCAAACATAGCAAAGCGAGGTTCTGCCTGAGTGACCAGTGATTGCAAAAAGGAAGTCACAGCCCCATACCGGGGACGGCTCGATTTCAAACTTCTTCTACCCTGAGGACAGCTCCTTTTATATCTGTGTAAAATAGACGCAACTAGAAATTAAACACAAAATATAAAAGAGGTATTAATCAAACAACATAAATTGATTTAGGTCCCACACTTCTCATGCTTTGCTACTGGTACAACTCAAAGCATAGGTCAAAAATTATAAAGGTCCAAACTGATGGTTTCAAGAGCCTGTACAAAGTACGCAAAGGCATCCGTTCTTCTGAAGTCCAAATGCTGACTTTTTGGACCTTTGTACACTTCTATCTACAGGTCTTTCAGTTTATTAAAAAAAAAAAAACAATCACGAATTCCCTATCATCACTGAATAAACAACACAGGTAAAACAGCACCAAAGTAGAAGAATCACATTAAAAATAAAATGTAAAAAAATGAACCTTGTGAGTGCATTTTAAACTTAATTAGACTGCTTTTGTGTTTGCAACAAGTAACCACCTGAAAAGAACCATTTTCTCTGTAGGTACAGAGCATGCAAGCTGTGGAAGGAGACAAGTGTTGTCTGCAAACTTATATGCTTGTTTGGTGCACACACTAGAAGGCATGGAAAGAATAGTAATTGAGGGGAAGAGCAGCAGTCAGACAGACATCCTAGAGAAGCAGCTTCAGTCTGCTTCTGTAGACACACTAGGCTGCTGCTGGACAAAGCACTCCAAAAAAATATCAAATGTGTACTCCTTTATACCCACACTGAGATACTTCAGTTGAGGTATCAGCAAAATTGCTAAGTGCACGCAGATGCAATGGAAACCAGCGACAGGTGGTTTCAAATAGGTGGTTCAGACCTAAACAGATTTAAATCCAATTTCAAAAGCAGTATATATTTTGCACTTCAAATTCTGGGTGTATCATTCCCATCTGTTAAGTGGCACAGAGATTGCAGAAGTTAGTACGCTTACCACAAAGCAACATATTAAGCACCGCCTTTGGAAAACATAACTGCAAATAAATCAAAAATCCCAAACAAATCCACAGACCACTACTGCAAATTAAGGGGACTGAATGAAGTTTAGAAAAGAAATCATCACAGAATAATTGACTTCTTGTAAGAGTTCTTCTCAGTCATCCAAACACATTTAGTGTGTTGCAGTGCTTTTCAACTATACTACCTTAAACCAGTCTTTGTCTTACAGCCTTTGACAATCAGAGCTAAAACAATACAACTTGTTATTCTGTGCGCATTCTGGGCACTTTTTTATTATTAGGTCTTCCACGTAAGATGAAAAAAAAAGAAGATTCATTCCACTTGCTGTAGTTTGAAGACTTCTTGGTACTTTTATGAAAATGCCTGATGTGGCACTGAAAGCAAAGAACACCTCTTTATCAAGATTAACGGTATGCAGTATTTCTGTGCCATAGCAGACATGCAGTTTACAAAAAAGCTTTAATTTGTTATAGCACTAGCTTTGTCTTTTCTACAATGTTTTAGATTCTTTTTGAGTTCCAAACAGAAAGAGCTGACCAGACCATGGAACAACAGGAAACAGTGTTTCCAAAATAAACAATGGATTTGAAACACATCACAATTTAAACAGCAGCTTACAGCAAAGCTTTATTACTGTAAATATCAAAGATGCCTGTGGGCTGAATATTACTGCTGTAGACACACCTGGAGTCATGTAAGAGAATATGGAGATACTTACACTGCCATATAATCATACAGGGCATTGTCGCTGACCTCTGAAAAGGCTTTATTAAAAATCTCCACATCTGGGAGTGATTTCCAATCAACAGATGTCCAAGAGGGGAGATCCCGCAAGAGAAAATACCTCCACAACAACGGGTCTTGCACAGCTGCCCTCCAATAACAACTCGTGCTTCCTAAATGGCACAAATCTTGGGGCGAGAGGAAGGACATGATGTTCAGCTGCACGTCGATCTGAAAACCATTGAGAGCAGCGGTTTAACGACTCAGGAATTCAGCAGTGAAGAAGGACGGGGTGGGATGCAGCGCTTTGCCCCCCCCCGCCCCCTTTGCCCCACTCACCGGCAGCATCTGCAGAGCGCTCACTCCCTCCGCGCCGTCCGGGGGCGCCGGGAGCGGGGCCGGCGCGGTGCCGCCGCGCTCGCGGGTGCCCCGCATCCAGCGCTCCNCGCTGCTCCGCTGCCGCCGCCATGGCGCCGCCCCCGCCCGGGACAGCGCCGCGCACGCTCCGCCACCGGCACCGCGAGAGCGCCGGGGCACGGCGGGCCAAAGGGTGGCTGCCGCACCCGCGCCCCAGTACTGCACTACACTTCGGACCTGGAGCCCAGGAGTCCTTTGAATGCGCGTTTTTAATGCAACAGAAGTATACAGTTTGTTTGGAAAAAGATAAAGAAAGTAAGACACTGAAGCAGAGACAACCTCCTTGAGTACGCACGTTCGTCACAAATTTTCTTCTGGCACAGACAACGCAGTGGATCTTAGTTGTAGGATTTCACAAAGTAATGCAGCATTTGTTTTGCAGTTGTTGTGTTCCACCCTTGACCTTTTAAGGGTCCCTCACATACGGCCACATACTTTGTTAACATGCTTTTCCCTGTTTCTTGGAAATCCAGCGATATGCTCTGTGATCTGCTGCCCAGGTCACTGTTAGACACAGGATCTATGGACTCAAGGCTTTCCTGCTTCCCTTCTCCACAGTGTTTCAGTCCCCAGTAGCACATTTCTCCACTGTACATCATTGCCAGTAAGTGAGTGTCACTAAATATACCTGCAAAAATAATTTAGATCAAGCACTTTATTGTTCTGCTATAAGCAAGTATGCAGCTTGTTAAGTTTCAGTAACGCTGGGGAAAAAATCCAAAAAGACTGTGTAAAGATATAATTATATAAATATATAATTCCCAGAAAAAAAACTGGATCAAGACCATGCTCATTTCTCTGTCCAATTTGGCCCTCTATAATGTTAAAATCTTTTAAGATTGCCATATAAATATTATTTCTATAATTTTGTTTGCCTATTTATCTCATAGAATTTCAGTATTTCTTTACAGCCTGTTTAGCACAGGCATGACTGTACATATTTACTTTAGAATATTTCTGTGCCTCCCACAATTTAAGCCTAAAAGATACTGTTTGAGGTCATCTTAACTCAGGTTAAGCAGCAGCAGCTTTAGGATTTGAATTGAAAGGCACATGTGTGTCTTTCAGAAAAAGAAAAATCCTGCTAAATAAATCCACAACTAGGGTTTGCATTATGGAGCTATACAGGAGCAATGCCACTTTCAGATGAAATTAAGCAAGAAGATGCTCCATCCCACTACCGTCAGAGTAGAGCTGTTTTTTAAGTGTGCTCAGCATGGACATTGTGTACTCAGCACCAGCTATTTTACCTTACAAATCCCCTTCTGCTGCACCACCCTACCTGCATCACACTGATGCAGCCTAAGATCCTCCTGTAAATGCTCAACAGGAATGAAACCTACGCAAAGCTAAAAAAAATGGTGAGAGATAATTTGCCAAATCTAACCAATTCTGCATATCGTTTGTACCAGCATGAAGTCTGTAACTGTGTTTGTATCTGTGCTGCCCTTGTGCTAAAAGGGAAGGCAAATACGTGAACCTCTGACACCCTCTGCAGTCCTACTTGTGCTTTAAGTATCTGTCAATTGTGAACTGGATGGCTGTAAAATACTGAGTGTAAACGCCGCCAGCGTAAAACACTGCTGTGCATCAAACACTCATTGCCTCAGTTCACCTCCCTCCAGTGCACTCATAAACACTGGGAAAATGAGCACTGACACCTCCTAAAATTCATGAGTCAAAAAAAGAAAGGCGGGGGAGCACTATTGCCTGCTTGCTTTCCTCATTTATTATCTTCTTGTTGTAAAAGTGTCAGGTCTTGAATACAAATTAAGTCAAACAATAAAAACATGCAAAAAAGCATCGCATAAAGCAGTTATTAAGAGGAGTGGGTTGTGGGGATTTTTGGAGGGGTTTTTTTGTTTTTTTTTACCTTCACTGAGTAATCTAGCTGTGTCTTTATCTTGAAGTGAGACATCTTCATCTAGCTGAAGAGGACATCTAAAGCTAAGCATCTTCATCAAGTAATGAACTCCATCATTAAGACACTGAGTATGGTTAAAAAATTGAGGAAAAATAAGTTCTGGTTAAATTATGATAGGCAGAAATGCTTCTTTCTATCAAGTCCCCAAGATCCTAATTAAAGAAAAAACCAAAGCAAAACAAAAAACCCAGCCATACTTTAGAATTGAAGAGTCAAATTTTAAAGCTGTTTTCACAAGCTCGTAGAACATTTTCATCTCCCTTACCTTTTTAAACATGGCAATGTTTTCTTGTAGCCATTCACTCCTTTCTTTTGCTGTATGGCAATACATGTAAAGCAGGGCTCCTTTTCTCCAGTAAAGGCATTCTAATAACTCTGCACCAAGGATGCTGATGGGCTGAAATAAAATTCAACAAACTGGTCCATGACAAAAATAAACAACCTGAATTACTCATATGCATTGTGACATATGCAAACAGTGTGTAAATCTCTTACTTTAAGGGCTGTGCTTGACAGCACCACTCAGAGAGACAAGCCTAGCCTAACCTAACATTGTAGGTGAAATGGAATCATCATTAACTGCCTGTGGAACATGAGATGTTAGCATGAGAAATTCTGAGCACACAAGATATTTGAAACAATATTTTCAGGAATCACTATTTAAATACCAAAAAGGCTTGACAGTGTTTCAAAATACCTTGAATTCTGCCCACCAAAAATACAAATACTACTACTCTATTTCAGATTTTTTATTTTTGAATAATGAAATAATTCACTCTCTGGCTACTCACTTCTTCATTTATGCTGCATTCCCTCACTAGGTCTTCTGGTTCTGAAAGAATACAAATAAGTTCTTTAAGTTTTTGCAAGGAAGATTCTTCTGGAAAATCTTCATCCACAAGCTGGTTTTCCTCAAAATATGTAATGTCTAGAACAGCCTATGAAAACAAGAACATATAAAAAGTAGAAATGCTACCGCCAAAATAATCAAATGGTGGTGTGTTGTAACATAGAAAGCTCATTAGTTTATAACACATTACAATTTTAAGGTATTTTTAACATTTAGTTTACAAAAGGAGTAAGTTAGAAGTATTGAAGGATTGGTAAAGCCAAACTCCCTTCTGTCTCTAAAATAACAGCAGAGTTATTATCAACTCCAAGTTATCCAAGTCAAAAGCAGGCCTGTTCTTCACAGACGCTCACCATGCACTTCAAGAAGCAAAGACGCCTTTCTGCTCCCCCCTCTTTTTTTACACCAAACCCTCTCCCACACCCTACACAGATTTTCTTGAAAAGGAGTTTGATATCCATAATAAAGTACCTGGGTATAGAGCTGAAAAAGCGTGGGAGGATGTTCTTTCCCTTCGTTGCAGAGCTCCTTCAACTTGTCCAGAGTAGCAGAGCCTTTCGCTAAGAAGGTATCTGAGGGAAGAACACAATGCTTCCTTAGCGCTGATGAGCACTCAGCAGGAGCCTTACTCTCCTTTTCCACATGGCTTTATCCATCCTTGGGGCACCTACAAGAGCGGCTGAATAATACAGCACTTAAACAGGCCGGTCATCCTGTCAGACCGCACCTTTCACGATTAAATTAAGGCCACCGGCGGCCAGGGGTCTGATGCTCCTAAGCGCACACGCCGCTTGCAGTGATGCCCTACTTCGCCACTACGGGCTGCCCGTGCCCCCGGTGCNGGGCCCGCGGCCTCGGCGCTGCCGCCCTGCCCGGCCCGGGACACCCCCGCCCTGCCTGGCCTGGGACACCCCCGCCCTACCCTGCGCCCACTGACGGGTGGGACTGCAGTTCTGGGGTTGTGTGGACGTGAAAGCTCTTTCATAACAGACGCGTGTGGTGTCTGCAGAGTTCTGTCTGTCCCCCGGAAGAGTCCCTACCGTGACCCTGTGTTTATAGAATTTACGGAATCAATTTACAGGTTGGAAAAGAGCTCTGGGTCCAGCCTATGACCTAACACGACCATGTCGACCAGACCATGGCACAGAGTGCCACGTCCAGCCTTTCCTTAAACACTCCCTGGACGGTGACTCCACCGCCTCCCCGGGCAGCCCCTTCCAATACCTAACCACCCTTTCTGTGAAGAAATTTGAAACAATGTTCTGTGAAGTACTTTGTGAAATACTTGGTTAAACAGTATTGTGTCCAACCCAAACCTCCCATGGCACAGTTTGAGACTATTTCCTCTCTTCCTGTCGCTGACTGCCTGGGAGAAGAGGCCGACGCCCGCCTGGCCACAGCCTCCTTTCAGGCAGCTGTAGAGAGTGAGAAGGTCACTCCTGAGCCTCCTTTTCTCCAGGCTAAACACCCCCAGCTCCCTCAGCTGCTCCTCACAGGGTTTGTGCTCCAGACCCCTTCTCAGCTCCATTGCCTTTCTCTGGATACACTCCAGTACCTCAATGTCTTTCCTGAACTGCAGGGCCCAGAGCAGGATTTGAGGTGTGGCCTCACCAGTGCCCAGTACAGGGGGACAATCCCTGCCCTGGTCCTGCTGGCCACACCATTGCTGATCTATGCCAGGATGCCATTGGCCTTCTTGGCCACCTGGGCACTGCTGGCTCATGTTCAGCTGCTGTCATCAGCACCCACAGGTCCTTTTCCACTGCAAAAATTTGATTGGGGTTTTGCCCCTATCAGCTGATGCTTTTCATCCTGATTGCAAAATAGGTGTTGCCCATAAAACAAACTGAAACAAAGGCAGCAGGTATCAAACCCACACTTACTTTTCAATAAAGATTTTTTTAAAACTACATTTTAGTATTTAATTACTTAAAATGCAGAAGTACAACTATGGAAGTACAGTTAAATCATCCTGAAACTACGTACCTTTGGTTAGAGAAATGAAGCACTTGCTTCAACATTTTGTTCAGCAATACCCTTCATGAACTTTATAAATAATAAAGAGCTTCCATTTATGAGGGGAAAACAGTAAGTTTTCCTTTTATTTTTAACAAAATCTTGCTACTATCTGATTCAATCATCAAGTATTTTATGTTGTCTAGTTATAAGAGTGCTACATTTCACTACATTGTTTCCCTAACCTTCTTCATCTCTACCTGCCTGGAAAAAGCTAGTACCTCAGTACCTATTGCAGTAACATAAAACAAACTTACACAATATTCAGAATGTTGTTAATGTGAGTATTTTAAAAGAATAATTGACTAAAGACATTTTTCCCTTTTGAGATCATATGCTGTTCATTCTGTCATTGTCTGTGTTTCACCAAACCAACCAACCAACCAACCAACCAGCACGACAAAAACCCATCAAACCCCACCCCCACCCCACAGATAAAAAAGTGTCATTTACCGGAGTACTTTAGAAGTGAAAAGCTGTCTACTTACAGATAGTAAGATACTTTGCTGTTGTCTGTCTTATGTCCTATTAAAAAAAAACAAACATAAAAAGCAGAATTGTGTTTTCTTCCCAAAATGGTTTGATTTATAGAAGAAATCAGTATTTTGATTGGATATGTACTGTTGTTTGTTCCTGTGCAGTTGATAGTCAGATACAATTTTTCATCAAAGGAACAGCTCTGATAAGAATACCAGAAGTATTCTGTAGCTAATGTGTGAGTGGAGGAGATGGTGCTTCATACCTTGAGTGATATACAATGCTTTCCATGTTGTTAGCTTTGGGACTGAAAAAGGCTTGTGAGATTGAGACATCTCCTTCTTCAGATCCTTTGCTTGCTTGGTCCTTACTTCTCCTTTTCAATCCCCAGCTATGATTTAAGTGTTGCTTCTAGTCAAGTGGGCAGGTGTGTCAGCCCTTAATAGTGAAGAAGATGTCACCCAGCCTTCAAGATGTCTCCTGTAAAAAAAAAAAAAAATTTAAAAAGCCCCAAACAACCTAAACCAAAACAAAACACCAAATGGTTGTATGTTAATTCATTTGATAAAGGAAGTGGTATTTTTACTTCCTGTACTTCAGGCACTGCTGCAGCTTACTTTAGTTGCACCTGTTTTAAAAGCTAGATGTATATGCAGTCACTATTTTTTCCCAGAAACTGTTACCCACTCTTTCTGTAAACATCCTGTGAACTCGGTTTTGACCTTATCAGTTGATGATGGAAGAGGTGTGTTTCTGTTAATACCAAGCTGATAAAATAGAAGCTGCTACAAAGTTTAAAAAAGGGAGTGACACACACTTCTCTTGGAAGATTTGTAGTGTTTGGTTTTTTGTTTCCCGCAACTTGATTTTATTGTGAAATGTGTGGGGAGCAGAAGACATCCCTAGTGGCATTTTTCTTAGCATTTGTTTCTCTCATACCCTACATACTCCCACTGGGAGCTGGTTTGTGAGGAACAGAGATGACAGGACTTCAGGGCAAGTAACTGAGAGATTGCAGAGCCTGGAAGAGGGGCTGGGCTGAACGGTGGTGAGGTGCTGCCTCCTCACTGCAGTCAGCAAGCCCTTGCCCCGGGCAGCCTCTGCCTCCTTCCTGCCTGGATTGTCCTCTGAACAGCCTTGTGCCCATCCCTTCCTCAAGCTGTATGCACTTGGGCACTAAACCTCCAAGCTCTGTTTTGTAGCTCGTGGGGCTGTGGTGCTAGCCTTTTCCCCACAGCTTGCAAAGTGCTTTGATCTGAAGACTGGTGAAAGATGACATGTCTGATTATTTGAGGGAACAGTGACCTTAACTGCCTTATTTTTTGCTTTTGCTTAGAACCTGTTTAAATAAAATCCCTGTCAGATAGTTCAAGAAGAGTGGCCCAGCTTGAGGTTTGCTACCTTTCATCATTCTTCTCAGAGCTTGGAAAACTTAATAAGCATTCAAATTTTTAGACCTTCACATGAAGGCACATCTAGTATATTTCTGTATATTTCCATGTTTAAAAATAAACACTCTCTAGGAGTGACACCATAAATTACGTTGAAGCAAAAAAAAGTTTCACTTCATATTCTAGGGAACACTTATGATAAAATGATCTCTGGTGAAGAAATTCATGTGGGATTTGTGCTCTTTCAGTGCCTCACACTACCTGTTTTTAAGGCTACTGTTATCGATGTGGATGGGATAAGGTGTTTATTGTTTAGAGACATGCTCTGTTCCTAAATTCATGGAAGAGTAACAGGAAGAGTGTTGTTGTGTGTCAACAGTGTGGTTGATGGAAGAGGGAAAGGTAATATGATTTTGTCCTTCAGAGTCACTGCCACAACTGTGCTGATATTCTGGGTTTGTATATAAATGTATTTCTCTGTGTATGTGCATGTATGCATATGTGGTGCAAATGTAAAGTAGATTCTGTGGATTGCTAAAGTAGATTCCGTTGCTTCTTTCCTTCAAACCACATGCTCTTTTTGTCCTCGTAAGATGTGTGTGTAAGTGTGTATGCTGCTGGAGAACAGGCTGGTTGTAATGATACACTTGGGAATTATTTTTGCCCTGTGGTATTCCATCAACACTTGCTAACTGCCCTGATATATGTAACTGTGAAACTGTGCTAGCCCAACACCTCCAAATACGTGAAAACTTTGAACATACTAGAATAGGGAATGTCCTGGATACAGATAGTTACTCTGCTTTAGTAGCTCTGAGACATCTATTATTTATATTGAAAGTTAAAGAAATAGTGCTTAAACACAAGAGAGTTGTTCCTCTGCGTATTTAACGTTATTTAAACTAGAGAAATGTCTTAAGTGTTAATCAAAAATACAGTATCATCTAAGAAAAGCAGATTTGCACAGCAGTGATTGATAAATTTTTGTCATTATTAGCAGTTTCAAGACCTTTTGAATTGTGCAGGTTGTGCAAATTTTCTTGAACTGTGACACTTAAAATAGTGTCATACACTGTGTCAATAGCTCATACAAATTCTTGAGGAAAGTAGCCAAGAGAGGACTTTTGGCAGACTCAAATGAACTGTATATATTATAGAATCACAGCATACCTCAAGTTGAAAGGCGCCCGTAAGGATCAGCAAGTCCAACTCCCTAATGTCCAACTTGAACTTCCCGTGATGCAGCTTTCTTCCATTTCCTCGTGTCCTGCTGCTGCTGGTCACCGGAGAGGGGAGATCAGCACCTTCCCCTCCTCTGCCTCCTACACCCAGTGAGGGAGGTACAGACTCCTGGGAGGTCCCCCCTCAGCCTTCTGACTGCTGGCTGTTTTGATCTCTGGAAAGAAAGCTAACTTGCTTCCAGCAAATTCGTCCTCTGACCAGAGGTTATGAAGCCTGATGTTCACTGGATTTTTTACTGCTTGCTTTGGTTATAAACTGACTCCTAACGTTAAAAAAAAAAAAAATTAAAGAGGGGAAAAAATCGTGTGTGGAGGTGGAAGTAGTTAGTAATGGAAAAAATTAATGGAATTAAGAGAAATAGAAAAAATTAGATCATACCTGATCAAACAAGACTCAAAATAGGTTAGATTTATCCCTTATCTAGCAGATTCCTAACAGTTTTAGAGTCTGTGGTCAAAATTTGTGTTTAAAACAACAAGTATCATGGGTGTTAAAACAGATGTACTTGGCTAGTTTGAGCTTGAGTTTGCAGCAAATAAAGCAAGTTTAACATGCTTCAGGTCCTGTACAAAGTGGCAGGAGTTATAAGACTGTATTTGGTACAGCATCTTAGAATGACCCTGAATTACTATGATTTCAAAAATATATGCCCTTATTTTGCAAGCATGAATAATTAGTTGGGGAGTATGAGAAGTGTAGGTTATAAAAATACTGGAGAGAAACTAAATTTATTAAAATGTGTTGCAGAATATTTGGTCCTCCACCTGTCTTTCATCACTGTATTGTTTGAGGTAGATATTTCTGCTCTTGAATATAAGCAAAATGAATATTTGTATTTATGCCCAGAAAATATGAAACAGAGGTCTTTATTTATTATATGTGAGCTTCTTGTGTTTGTTGTAGCTAATAATAACTGTTACAATATCTGATGGTCAGTAGTATGGTAATCACCTGTCAGACATTCCTCAAGTTCAAAAAAGGAGATGTACATTCTGCCTCTTTCACTCTGTGGCTTAGCAATTACCAGGGAAGGGGAGTAAAACTGGAATTTATTCAGAGTAATGCTAAAAAAGTGGAAAATAGTTACCAAAGATTTCCTTCATGTTTGTGGAATCAAGGACTATGAAATGATTTCCAGAATCTAGAGTCATATGGAATTATGTCATGACATTTTTCATAATGTTATTATTTGTGACATTATAAAGGGCAGTATCAAGTTCAGTCAGCCCTCTTAATATTAGGCTGTGTATTTAGTCTGAAATGTATGGAGTTCAGAGCATTTGATATCCATGTTTTCAATGCCAAATGTACAATCAGAGAAAAAGGGTGATCTGTAATGGAATTTTACCTTTGTTGTCAATAGATGTGAAATATATTTATTTTGGAGAGGCATGTGAATGCCAATGATTAGTAGAAATTGCAGGTGTGTCATATTTCTGTTTGCCTGATCTTATATGGCTGTTCTTTGTTCTACCTGCTTTCTACTTTGTTTATAGTTCAGGTGGTGCCCTGACTAAATATAAACCAGCTGCTTTCTTACAGCCTGCTACTGGCACAGCGTGGTACCAGATTCAGAATAGGTTCTGAACACAGAAGGTGATTTAGCAGTTTGTGATCTGGTTGTTAGAGTGGCATGCACTGAACTTTGATGTTGGAACTGCTCTCTGCTAAAGTCACCTCCCTAGAAGAGGGAAGCATTAAAGACTGGCTTATAGGAACGTCTTGCTGTTTGTGGGAGATCTGAAGTAATTTCTTTTTAAAAAGGAATCATAAATCTTCTGTACAATCTTCTATATGTAATGAAATGGTTTACTTTCAACAGGCAAGGAAACCTGAGTTTTTCTATTACATGGTTAATGAACAAAGAATGGTGTGTACTCTGTATGCCTTGATCCAGAGGAATGCTGTGCTGGCTGCATCATTTATTTTTGAGAAATACCAGTGTTGCTCTGGGAGAACTCGCATACATCAATCTTCATCCCAGTCTCCAAATGTTGCAGATCACTGTGTTTGTAATTTATGGTATTATTTCACAGTCGACTTACATCAAACACACAAGTAATGTTCTTTAGTCAAACAGACTCTTGTCAGTTACTGCATGTTCCTATATTTAATTGTATTAATTCTAGAGCCGTGTGATGGTTTGGTGTGCAACGTCAGCTCACTTATTTGGCTGAATGCTGCCCATTTCTTGCACAGACTTAGTGTGCAGCTGAATCATCAAGCTGATCCGAATGTCTGTAAAATGAAACTGTAGCTTCCTTCTGAAACTGCTATGTGTAGTGTCCCCTGAGAGAACCTTTATTTGCCTTTTACTGAAGTTCTTTGCCTCTGTAAGAGGTTTTATACAGTTAATTCCCTTGGATCATAGCAAAATTAAATCCACTAATTGGAGTGTTGTATTAATCTACATAGCACTTAGCATTAAAGTTTTTCTTGTTCTTCTGGGGTTTGTCTTGAGAAAAAAAAAACAACCAAACCAACCAATCAATATTCCTGAAAGGATCATGCAATGGATAAGAAAAAATGTATACCTGAGGTGTACACAAGATAGGTGTCATGCCTTAGTCTGGCAAGCATTACTCTTGGAAGAAAATTAGTTTAATCAGCTGCTCTGCTCTCTTGCCCCTTCTTCCCACTCTCTATGACACTGACTTTTAAGTTGTGCTTACGTGATTATATCTTTCCGATGAACGTGGCTGGAAGGCTCATCTGCATTAAAAGCCTCTCCGCCCCTTTTCGAGTACTGCAGTTGCATGTTCAGCCATGCAAATTGATGCACTGCTCTTGCTTGAGCAGCAAGTCCCTGTTTGTTGTACGTTAAGTGTGGAGGAGGATGTGAAGTGTCTGTGGTGTTCTGGTTGGCTTGCTGGAAATCTGCTACTTGTGAGTGCAACTGCCAAGAGTACCCTCTTGAGCCTATGTTCATCTTAAATACCCCATCTTTCTAAGTCATAAGAAAATAAATACAAACATACTGATTTTGAAGACCTAATCTTGTCACAGGTAATTCCTCTGTTACAGTATGCAACTGTTGAAGTGGCAAACTACGATAATGACAATCAAAGTTTTACCCTGTGAGGTAAACAAAAAAACCAAGATTGTTGACAAATTTTCTGATTCCTGTTGAGCATAACTTGCAAGCTAAGTGAAATTCTTCAAGTGCTTGCTTGAACTTATTAGCAACATAAATGTGCTACGAGCAAAAAGCATCATGTTTATCACTTGGATAAATGACCTAGTTATGTGAATTATACATTCTAAAATTAGGTGGGAATCTTGAGACCTTTTTGCCATTCCCATCGTAATTGGTTTCAATCCTGTCTTACTGGTTAGTATTGCTACTTAATGCTCTCTATGCCAAACTTGATACAGAGGTAGTGCTTTATTGGGGCCTGCTAGTCGTAAGTGAGGAAAGGCGTTGGTGCTGAGAAGACAAATGTCGAAGACTTCGAAGCCATTTATGTTAAAGAGTTCAGCAGGATGCCATGGGGTGTCACCAACGCACTCAGTATAGTCCAGCTTTTAACCAAGATGTCTCGTGGAAGTGATGTCAATGTGAAATGATTGTGTTTACTGAAACTCTGCAAAACCTGAAAACCAGAGCGTGGAAGTCTTCAGTGAGCAGTTAGGTATGGCTTCAAACTGGCTCCTGAAGTAAACTATCAGGATCTCTGATGAGATGCTTGGATATACTGAAATTAAGAGAGAGAAACCCAAGAGCTTTGCAACAAGCAACTGTGTGCTTGTAAATGCAGGAAATCTGCTGCTTAGGCTTAGCTGGCTTCAGAGCTCCTTCTGAGTGCGTATTTGTAGAACCAGTTTTAAAATCAGACTTTAATATTTTACCAAAACTAGGGGATAGCTGAAGGAAAACATGATACTCTAAGACGAATGGATTCCAAGAGGTGTTTTAAAAAGATGGAGGAGTGAATTGTAGGAGTTCATTTTAAAACACCTTCCAAAAAAATTAACAGCAAAGGTTTCATATTTTGCCACATACCCTGTGTGAAAGTTGTTATATTCCTTACTAATTCTGTTCATTTGCTTGTGACTGAGAAATGAAGTGTCATGCTAAAGCACTGTCTGCTTTTAGATGTGCAAGTTTTGGACAGTTGAGAATACTAACCAAGCCATTGATGAGCTTCCCACTGTAAGGGGGAAGCTGTTCTGAACTCCAGACAGCTGCTCATTCTGCAGTTGGATGGACTAGAAGAATTAGGCAAAATAATTAGCATCCAAACTGGTTGGAAGATGGATTGGCACTTGGTTTTGTCAGTGCATGCATGGAATTTTCTCCCTTGTCAGTAGATGATAAAGTAATTACAAGGGCTTAGATTACATGCATGAGTTTGCATGCTAGATTCTTGTAGACAAGAAATGGTGCTTTCCAATTAAGCTCCACACCCATGAAATAGATGGCAAAGTCCAAGTTTCAAAGAGGAAACCACAGTTGCAGGCAAAACCTGCCGACCAGGCAGGT
The DNA here is from genome assembly GCA_013397815.1 of Aleadryas rufinucha. NCBI lineage: Eukaryota > Metazoa > Chordata > Aves > Passeriformes > Aleadryas > Aleadryas rufinucha. The sequence continues at coordinate 143,846 of VZTH01016531.1, read as the reverse complement.
GTTGCCTTTCTTCATTTACAGCTCTGGCAGCTTGGCCCTGTAGTCTTACTGTATAGCACTAGTGAGGTGTGGGATAGGCTGTGTGCATGTGATCTGCTTACTGTGTACAACCTCTGCAAAAGAATACCTGCATAATCTTATTAAGACTCTGTATTTCTTTTTATGTCTTGTGTATCAAACAGAAGGAATAAAATTGCTTCACTAGCAGTTTTACAAAGTCCTCCTTGGTTCTGTTTTTACGGTACATTCTGTTGCTCTTGAGGTTTGTTTGAAAGAACCCTCTGCAGCTTATTAACATTGCATTGCAGAATCCAGAAAAGCCTGTTACAATAGTGCTACCAAACATGAACTGACTCGCCGTGTGACAGCTGCTCAGGATTCCTGTTTACAGTTTCTTGTTTCCGTAGCCACTTTTGCTATGTTTACCCTTACAGCACCATTGGTATGGAGTATAAAAAACCCCATTCTTTCAGTTTGACCAGAGGGTGTGGGGGGACAGACTTTCCAGTTCTCTTTTGTTCTTGCAGCAGAAAATTCCAGGCAAACGTGAGGAGTCAGGGGGTAGTAGCATTTTCTGAATAGGAATTTATACTGTCCTCCATAAATATCAATACACAAACATAGGGAACTTGTGCAGCTGATGTCTGGAAATATCTGCTGAATAGGCATTTCGGGCTTTCCTCACTCCTGCTCTAAAGGAATGATAAGTCACTTATCCTTTCTCCAGAACTATTAGACATACTGACTGTCACTGTCAAAGGTTATTGCACTTTTATTCAGACAATATTAACACCAGTTACTAAATGAGCAATATATAAACATGAATAGAAGTGCCAAGGATCCTACTGAGTAACAGACTTTGTGGTTCTATTTAAAGAAAAATGACACCTGAATTTTAAGTGCTGTATAATTAGACCTTGTAAGTACTGTGGTTTTGAATTGCGATGCAGCATTTGCAGTGGGGAGAAAGTTTGAAGTTTTGTCATTTTTTTTAAGACTACCAAATTGCAGTAACTACTTAACTCTTGATTTAACTGCTGATATTTCAGTGGCTACTTCGCAAGTGCTATCAAGGTTAATAATGTGCTGTGGTAACTTTAATTCTCAAATTTTGCCCAGCTGTAAAATATTCCATGGCTTCTAAGAACTTCTTCATAGTTCCTTGTCTAAGCTTGTAATAATGATATGATAGTCTGACAAGATATAGAAGCTTCTGGATAATTTATATGAAAGTAGGGCATTCTACCAAAAATGAGAGTCTGATATAAGGAAAACTGGACAAATATGAAACCAACAAAATAAATCCCCTAAGACTGTTTTTCACAAACCTCAACCAAATAGTGGGGATTTTTGTTTGGTTGGTTTGGCTTATTTTTTTTTTTGAAGTTTTATTTTAAATTAAAAAAAAAAAATCTTAATTAGATGAGCTCTAGTATTCTACTACAATATTCACTGTGACAAAAATATTTGAGGACTTAATATTATCTGCTCAAGAAGTCCTTCAGGGATAAAGAACTGCTTTTGCCAAAGGGGTGTCGGTTCTTCCTTATTATGTAGTTTCACTATCCTTTCATAGTTTGGTATCCCCCTTTACCTTAAGATTAGGATTATAAAGGGAAAGTTAGCAAAGAGATTCCTCAACAGGTCCAAGTGTTGTTTCCTTCAAAAACCTTGGCTCTGTGCTTCTGTCATTTGCTTTACATTTCCATAACCATCTAGAAAATGCCTTTTAGGGTTTGGGAGGTTTTGTTATTGCTTGTTTGTTTTTCAATTTAATTTTGCCTTTGGTATTTTTGTTTAATTATGTTTGAACTTTCATTTGTCAAATCTCTGCTGACTTTTAACATGTATAGTTTTAATAAGACTTGTAAATATTAATTTTTCATTGTAATGACCTTCTTTTCACTGAAATCTTGTTAATAAGTTGAAAATTTGAGTTTCCATGGCTTGCTAGTGTGATCATTAGCCATGCAGGCAGCAGCCCTTTTGTCATCCCCTAGTTACTTACATATCCTGTAAGTGCTATGAATTGATCCTAAAATTGTTGAATGTATTGCACAGAGCTCACAAGTATTATCATATTCTCATTATATTTATAATTATTTAATGCCTTTAGATCTGTATCATAAGTTTTATATCCTCCCTTTGTTAGTTTTCTCTGTAGCACTCCATTGTCACAGGAATATGAGGATGCCATGAAATCGTGTTTCAATTTTCTTTGACTTGCCATCCCATATCAAAGGAATCAGGTTCATTGCACTTTTCAAAGATGAGTTGCAAGTCCTCTCAAATGAATAATATAAAAAATACTTTAATATTTTGGGTTGTAATCAAAAGTACTGAAACACCAAACTCTTGTTTCAGAACTGGGACCTAATAACATGTAGAAGGTAAGTTTAGGTGTTGTCTGTGTGTTCTAGTTGCTGCATAGTTAAATGAGCTTTCCCTTCTCTGTGGCTCCATATATGGTTTTCATGCCTCACTAACTGAATTTTCCTGCCAAGTTCCAGTGGGTCTGAAAGAAAGGTAAATTCAGCTAAAGCCTAGGTCAAGTACAAATGAATTTAAGAAAAAAAAATCATCTAGAAACAAATTTCTTCACCTCAGAACTCCGGTTCTTCCCCCTCTGCTGGTAAATCAAACCCCCGAACTACCTGCTAACTCTTTGAGGGCTTCTTTGGGCAATATTATTTCACTGTATTTGTGTGCTGACTTTGACATCTTATGCTTGGTAGTAGTATAAGTAAGCTGGTGTTATACAGTGTATATAATGATTAACCTGTGGTAGCTCCAGAATGTCTACCTGCTGACTTGTTTTGGGCACCAAGGGCTCAAAACTCTCCTCATTTGTAAACATGGTTGAATTTAGAAAGTGTTTTGACTCACATTTACTGTGGTTATGTGATTTACTTCACTAAACAAAAGATATTGAAAAAATCTTGATCATTTTAGAGACTTGTTTTGCATTGGGTGCTTAGTTGTAATTCTTGTCATGTGAAGAGCTTTAAGACATCTTAAAGAAAAAGTTGATGATCTACTGTTCTTTCTAATCTACTCCAGAACGAATTATTTTATCTGTTCTTTCAGTCATGTTTGGAGCTTTTCTGAGCCAAAATAAAATGCTTGCAGTCCAAAGCACGTGAACATTGCAATTTTTAAAAAAATTAGTTTTACATAATCTGTAGCACCTGGTGAGGAAAATTTAGTTCATAAACTAATTTATATAAGTAGAATAACCAGTTTTGCATAATAAATATTCCAAGGAGGTATTAATACTCATCACTATACCCACTGCATGCAGTTAGCCCCCTTCCTTCAGTCTGCAAGAAGGAACAGTGCTGGAATCCCAAAGAGTGCAAACTCCATGCAAAAGAAATGCTAGCTGGATATATAACAGATAACTCAACACTGAACTCTTTGTAAGTTCTAGAGTGCACACTGTTGGTTTAAAGGAAGATAACTTACTGAACTGAAGAGAATAAACTTTCTTTAGACAAGTTTTTCTATGCTTAGGGAAATTTTGTCATGAAAGGAAATGTGACTTAAAGAATTTACTTGTTTATATGAAATTTAGGTAGCACCAAGGTTCTACGAGTCCTGTGAAATCCAGTCCTGTGAAACTTTTCTGCTAATGCTTAGTCCTGGAAGAATACAAGCTGTGCTGTTATTTTGGTTTTAGTTCATTATGCCCCCGTAATTCGTAGTTTTTTTCACTTGGAAATGCCCCAGACTTAACTGACTATCTAAATATGGTGAATAACTAGAAAAAAAACCCCAAAAGAACTGAAAACCTTCATGACAGCAAAGGTGTCCCCACCACACTTCACTGGTATCTGCAAGGTTTGCCTGTTATGTGAACTGTAAGTACAGGAACTGGCACCTTTTAAAATGCTTATATAAGAGAGTGGCATGCCACAGGCCACGGACCACCACCAGCAAGGCTCTGAATAAAATGGACAGGTTGTGCAAAAACACTTTGTAGACCAGCAGCACACTCTGAAGACCTTGTTTTCCTCGTAACTTATCCTTCTGCATGTTGATTACCACAATGGCAAATTATAGTGAGGCTGGCAGCTGCATTGGAAACAGCCTGGAAACAAGACAAGGGTCAGCATGACCTGCCAGAAGCATGACCTCCTGTCATGTGCGTGAGGAGAATTTCTCTTTTCCTGCCTCTAAACAGCTTCTCACATTTTTTCTGTGAATTCTTCTGTTGCATTGGGCATCGTTAGGGCAGGCAATGATCATTTGGGGTATTTTTAGAAAGTGTAAATAATAGCAGAGACATGCTTTGAATTTTCCTTCTAGCAGCAGCAGAAGGGCCAGCAGTTCACATCATGTGGCTGCTGCTTCAACAAGTATACATCTATTCTAGTAACATTTTCCCACCCAAACATAGCATCCCAGTGCTCTGTAGAGACCATGTGCTTACTGGAGTCTGGGTCACCCTGAAGACTATGCACTGGAAACTTAACCACTGAAAGCCTCTGCCGTTTCCTTAATTCCTGTGATGCTAGTCCTTGGTCACAAAGTGACAGCACAGAAATTTAAGCCACCTTAACTTCACAGGGGAAAGAGCTGAAATAGTGCATCTGAGTTGGCCATCTGTGGAAATCGTGGAAAAGCAAACAGGAAAAAGGAAAGAAAACCAGGAAAAGCTCTTATTTTCTATAGTGATTGTAGCATTGTAACACTGAAGCGCCACTGATTGATACATTTTGCCCTCCTGTGTTTTGTGCGGGTTCTGATGGTTTTTATGAACAAAACCGCTGACGATGGAGCGGAGTATCACTGGAAGCTATCAGTGGGGGCTGCTCCCTCCTGTGGGACAGCGCCCGGGACGGGCTGCCTGTGCTCGGCAGCGGCGGGGCGCCTGGACAGCTCTCCCGGGTCCCGGACGGGGCCGGCGGCCGAAAGGAGCCGGGAGCCGCTCATCCCTCCGGTCCCCCTCGGTCGGCGGCCCCGCCTCGGGCGCACCGACGTCAGCGCACGTCAGGGCCGAGCCCCTCGCCCTCCCTCCGCCC
>VZTH01016531.1:70963-138801 GCA_013397815.1 Aleadryas rufinucha | reverse complement strand
TTTTTTGGTCTTGTTTATACATTTATATTTTTTTATTTTTTATTTTTTTATTTAGTTCCCCATCATTTCAGAAGGCAGCACAGTTACAGTGTGTTACTGTGTATTGCCATGTTGCTCTCACCGCCTCCTCGCCCGGAGCTGGGGAGCAGGTGTGCGCAGCTCGCTGGTAGCCCCGCCATCTACTGCCATCCATAAACGTGTGCTCCGCAGCCGTGCAGCTCCCCTGCTCGCTTGCTTTGCCTTTCCTGTGGGAAGCTTCTGCCAAACGTCGCAGATTTAATGGTTTCCAGCCCACATGTAACCATAGCAAAGTTATATTTTTGTCTCTTCAGCCAGAAGTATCTCTGTGGCTTTTCTTAATTTATTTTAGTTGGAAAAGCTCACCTTCTCATGCCTGCGTTTACTACTTTTGATATCCTTATGTACAAATCTTAGTGCTTTCAGGTTTTGTTTTACTAAGGCATATTTTTGCTTTAACAGATAATTTACTTTAATTCTGCTGATCATTCTAGGAGCTCATCTGTCCCCATATTACTTCCTTAAACCTGCCATAATTGGTGCCATTTCCTGAGGTCTTAGCTTGCTGCCTCGGTGTGCAGGGAAGCATAGGTGATCCCTGGTGCCTCAGGTCCCTGGAAATCCATTGCTCTCAAACGACGGAGTGTGTGGGAAAGGGACTGAGAGGAACATATTTAGGATAGAAGGGTGGATACACTCATTAGAGACATCCAACCTGCGAACGCACGCTTGTGTAACACATGCTGCTCTGTACACCACTGTTGCACACAGTCGGGAAGATTAAAGAAAAGGTACCACGTGGCCTCTGAAATATTTTCCTATGCGTGGGGACACAGCAGAGGCCTGGCCTCCCTCCAGCCCTGGCCCTCGAGCCTTCTTGCAGCCCTGTTGTACTGTGATTCCCAAGGCTGCCAGCACTTAACACTCGTCTGGACCTGCTCTGACAGGTCCATGTCTTTCCTGTTTGGAGGACCCCAGAGCTGGATTCAGTGCTCCAGGTGGGTCTCACCAGGGCAGAGCAGAGGGGCAGAATCCCCTCCCTCCCCTGCTGCCCACGGGGCTCTGGATGCAGCCCAGGTCACGTTTGGCTCGCTGGGCTGTGAGTGCACGTGGCTGGGTCATGTCCAGCCTCTCACCCACCAGCAGCACAAATGAGTCAATGAGTTCTCCCAGTCTGTACTCAGGCCTGGGATTTCCCTGATGCAGGTGGAGGACCTTGCATTTGGCCTTGTGGAACCCTGTAAGATTCCCATGGGCCAACATCTTGAGCTTGTCCAGGTCCCTCTGGATGGCATCCCATCCCTCAGAGTGTCAGCTGCACTGGTTAGCTTGGTGTCACTTACAAACTGGCTGAGGGTGTACTTGATCTCTCTTTGTCATTGACGAAGATATTAAACAGTCGTGGTCCAAATACCAACCCCTGAGGGACACCATGCATCACCAATATCCATCAGGACTCTGAGCCATTGGCCAGTCCTGTCTGGATGTGGCCATCCAACCAATTCCTCATCCACCAAATCCATGCAATCAAATCCATCTCTCTCCAAATTAGACAAAGACGTTGTGGGGAACTGTGTCAAAGGCTTTACAGAAGTGCAGATGAATCCATAGCCCTTCCCTTGTCCACTGATGTGGTCACTCCCTCACAGAAGGTCACTAGGTTGGTCAGGCAGGACTTGCCCTCAGTGAAGCTGTGCTGGCTGTCCTGAATCACCTCCCTGTCCTCCATGTGCCTTAGCACAGCTTCTAGGAAGATCTGTTCCATGATCTTCCCGGGCGCAGAAGTGAGGTTGACAGCTCAGTAGTTGCTGGGATCCTCCTTTTCACCCTTTTCAAAGATGGGCACAGTGTTTCCCTCAGGGAAGTCTCAAGGGACAGCACCTGACTCCGTGACTTTTCAAATACCATGGATCAGTAATGAAACATGCATGGTATAACCTGGCATGCAGAAGGCTGTTGTAGTTTTTCTCACATGACATTGTTTCTTATGACCCACATACCGACACTTTATTGAGCCCATCAAAGCAGAGGAACATTAGTGTTTCCACGGGGAAGGAGGTAAGCTTTCATTCAGAAAGGTTTCCTTAATATTCAGTATAAACTCTTGCAGCTTTAATTTTATAAAGAGGACAGGTTGTGTAATACTGAAAATGAGCCAAAAACTGTTGCCGTGGTTGTAACTGTAGGTAACTCTGAAGGTAACTCTTCAGGGAAGAATTGGACTATTGTCTTTAAAATGTGTAGATTACCTTGCTTATTTATTAGTTTTTCTCCTTCTTTCACAAGATAATTTTTTTCATTTTTGCTATCAAGCTCGAAGTTGAAACACCAGTAGATAGTACACCAGTAGGTAGTACTTTAGCTTCTAGATTTTCTGAATTTATTGAGACTGTTTCAACATAGTGACTTAAGTGTCAGTTTTTCTTCTGGTGCCTGAGCAAATGCTTGAGTAGTATCAATGCATTAATTATTAGTGGTAAATACTTAAAGAGAAAAAAAGGTAACTGTGACCTAAGGACATAATGGTACACGCATAAGTTGTGATGACTGCTGTTTAATGGCTTTGCACTGTGAGGTCCAGGTTTGGGGGTGGGATTTGTATTGGTTTCCCTCTTGTCCTCCACATTTCATGCATTTCTTGGAGTCTTCTTGATTCTGGGCTGTTCTTCAACAACACAAACAGCTCTAAGACTGCATGAGGAAGCTGGGGGAGGATTCACTCTGTGGAAGGGTGTCCCTGCTTACCTGACTGCCAGTACAGTGCTGTCCTTCCTGTTGTTCCTTGGCTTCCACTCAAATTTTGTGGTGGTGTTGTCTTTCTTTCAGCAGTTTCTGTTTATGTGTAGTGTCTGGATGTCTTTGAAGCCCACAGTGATATATAGGTTTAAGAAGTCTGTGAATGGCTCTAACTTGTGCTGAGGAATTGCGTTTGTAAATCTGTTCTTAGAAAGCCACAATTTGTCAGTAATTCAGGATGAAATTTTCTTGTTTCGGAGATCTGTACCGTACTTCCCTCCCTCCTCCCCCCTTCCCCCTCTGCTTAGTATTTACAGTTGCACTATCTTTTTTTATCTATTTTCCCCCCTATCTAGACAGAGGCATGTCTTCATTACAGAGCTACTGTATAATGCCTTTTGTTCATTCACTTGTTTCTTTCCTTGTTGTTGCAGATTTGTGGATGCTATTTTTCTACCAGCTGTCATCGCAACACCAAATTTTACACTGATCCCGTTGAAGCTGTAAAAGATATACCCAATGGGGCAACTATACTTGTTGGTGGTAAATATTTAAATTCTTTATGGATGCAATCATGTTATGTTAATAAGATAATTTTTACTCATTTACCTTGTTTCTCTTACTGTTAACTAATTTGAGAATCCATGGAATTGCAGGGTTTTTTAAACAAGTGGTTTCCTACTCTGCTCATGAAGGGCATACTCTTTCAGTGAGAAAATCCAGGTTGTGTCATAGGGGAAAAAGCCTCAGAAAAATAATTAGATTTTTTTTCCCCACTAGCAAAAATTGGACTCTGTTTGAATCCAGAAAATGAGCTCGGGAATTTTCAAGATAACATTGTTATTTGACATGGTGAATAAATACAATTTGGTTTGATTATTTTATGTTGGCATTCTCTGTGTCCTTTGTCTGCCTTGTATCTGGGTCTCTGTGACCTTGAACAGATTGCCTAACCTGTTTCTGTGTTAGGAAGTGAAGATAAAACTTATCTATGTTACACTTAATGCTTATGTGAGGCAGAAGAGTCAAGAAGTTGTGTCATACTAACTTTCACTGTGACTTGAGCTTTTGGATATTGTAGATGCTTTCCACAATTTCATGCTGTTCAATCTGCATTTAAAAGAAAGTGATTTATCTATTTATTAGGTTGTTTTAATATTGCAGAAGTAATGAATTGTAAAACATGGGAAACTTCAATGGAGATATGTAATGAGGCAAAATTCCTTCTGCAGGAATTTTGGGTTTTTGTTTGTTTTTTTGTTGTTGTTATAGCTTGAAGAAAATAAGATTTGAGGCCATGATAGGTTGGCCTTTATCTCAGGGGTCTTTTAGAACCTAATTGATTCGGTGATTCTGTGAAAAGGAAGTGCTTGTAGTGTGACATGGTATTTCATTTTAGGTGTACTAGATTCTTGCATAATAGGTGGGAGTGTGAGGCACTTGTGCCTCAGTGGAGATCTAGATTACTGTGATTCCAGTTAGATGTCTTCCCAAGGGTGTTCAGACTCACAGATTTTTATCACCTAATTACAGTCTAAGCTGTCTGGGATGTGCAGCAAAGATAGGAAGGTTAAGTGGGTAGAAAGAGAAGGAGGAATAATGAGTACAGGGTTGAGGACACACATAAGGAGCGCTTCCCCAAAGGCTCACTCTGAGGGGTGAACAGCTTGTCCAAACTGGGAAGCATCTGGTGAATGGGAGATTCCAGTACTAGAGGGCAACTCTTTCCAGAAATGGTGATTTATTTAGTCGACTAACGAGCTTGTTCTACTCAGAAAAGATTTTTAATTCCCATACTTCTGAACAATCTATGTTCTTTCAAACACCTGTTACATAATCAATTTTCTTTTATTTTGTGTAGGTTTTGGATTGTGTGGGATTCCTGAAAACCTCATTGGGGGTTTACTGAAGACCGGAGTAAAGGGAATAACAGCAGTCAGTAACAATGCAGGGTAGGTATTCATATGCCTGTGGTTTACTAAGTACAGACTAAAGATTCCAATTATGTGAAAATGCTCATATATATTAAAAAATCTTTCTTTTCATCATCATAATTTTCATATTAACAAGACAGCTTGGTTTGAAAGTGTTATTTTTGGAAGGAGCCCAGGAAGTTCAGTACTATATGTATACTCAACTTTCGTCAGGGACCACTTGTCATGCTGTAGAGAGTTGCAATTATGTTACTGTAAGTATTTAAATTTACATATATATTTAACTGGTTGACTGGAAAGTCTAACTTAAATGCTTTAAACGTAGTATCAGTGATTTTGTATGTATATGTGTGTTTTTGTGAAGTTCCAAATAGGGACCTTTTTTTTTAAACTCAGACTGGTGCTTTCTGACCCTCTTACTGTATTTCTATTACTTTAAAAAAAACTCCAGGCAACATAGAAACAGTGGAGAATATCTATGATGAAAGAATGGAGAGCATCTTTAATGGGTCTTGAAAAGTTTGATTTATTTTTTTAAATGTTTGCCTCTTAAGAAATTCATGTGGGGTTGACAGTGAGAATACTTCTTTAATGTATAATTTCTCAGCTTCTCATTCAATCTAGTTTTTACACAAGCTGTTCATTGTAGTAAACTCCACAATACCTAATGATCTCCATATAGAGAAACAACTGCAGCCACTTCCGCTGAAGTGCACTGATAAACATATAAATGAAATTAAATAAAAATATTAATATGCAAAATATGAATTGCACATTCATTGGGTAACAGATGATTTGTATTGGTATTTGGTACATACACAGTCAAGCTCCTTAGAATTTTATGTGAAACAATTTCTGCTGGATGATTTACAGGAGAAAGGAAGAGACAAATAATTTTGAGTGGAAAGATCAAGCACTAGAGTAGAGATAATTAACTTTCCTCACAGTCTTATTTTTGAATAACACACATATATTTGTAGATAGGGAGATTGCACAGATGTTCCCGAGGGGGAGGCAAAAGTTTGAAAATGAGAAGAAGTGGAAAGAGGAGCACTGTGGAATAGGATGAAAAAGAAGAAAATTTGTATTGTATTCTGAATATAGTTGGTGATGTTACAGGTTAGAATTATTTTTTATTGAAATAATGTTAACTTTCCTGAAAGTTCTTTGGATTTTGAGGCTGAAGTGATTTCTGTAAAACTCTTGGTTGCTGGCAGGAAAGCAAAATTTAATTCCTGTTTTTTTGAAACTAGTTTTCCATGAACATTCATGAACACCTGGAGAGCTCCTCACAGAACAGTCTTAACAATTTGAAAATTCTTAAGGGCATCTGGAGTATTTTTTTTAAAGTCCAGTTTGTAAAAATACAAGTTTTACTCTCCTATTGAACACTATAATTTATTTTGAAATTTAATTAACAATAAAATAACGGTTTCATCTATCTTTTTATTTACTGTATTACTACTATGGGGAACTTAGCCTGCTATAGTTTGGTAGTGTTTGGGAACCAAGTTAAAACACAGCTGTTGTCAGAAATAGTCAGAATTCTCATCACAGCAATTGATACCATTTCTAATCTTATAATTAGCATGTCAAAAAGCATGCTTTTCTCATACCATGCATCTTCTTAGCATCTTCTAATACCATGTCCAAAAGTATAGTGGTATTATCAAGTGTTGCAACACTTTACAATGTGCCTTTACAATTTAAGTAGCACAGCAGTCATATACCCTGCAGCAGTCGTATTCAAAGGGTGAATTGTTCCTGTAATCTTGAGGTGTCAGGCACTTTGTGGGATGAGTAATTTGCCACTTTCAAATTGCCATATGTTTAGTGTGCTTTTCTTTGGTGACCTTGTGCTGGAGTTGATGCCTGGCTGTGTTTCAATTTCTTGACTGCAGCTGCTTTCTTTTCTCCAGCTCTTCCAGCAAATAGGAGGTAATTGGTTGTGGTCAGGTTTTCTCATCCTGCAGTGGGGTTAGCAGGCAGCTTGTAATTGGAGCAGGGAAGGAGCCAAGTACATAGACAGACAGCCTATTCTGGAGAGCAGTGCAGCTACATGGATTAAGTCACATGCCTTTCAATATGCAAGAACCACGGAATGTGCTACAGAGCTATCTGCTTATAACCAAAATAGCAGCAATGGAGGCAGAGATTCGCTTACATCTAAGGAAAAGCAGTAATTAGGAAGTCCTGAAGTGTTCTTGCCAACTTTTCTAGCTGGAAACAAGGTTCAGCAGAGTCTAGAAATGCTTGGCAGTGTCTGGAAACAACTTTAAAGGAGTAGGATGTTCACAAGTTCACATCCTACTTACTGTTCTGTGCTGCAGTGTAACTGGGGGGAGATTCCGCCTACAAAAACTTGTTCAAACAATGTCATTGCTGGCAAGTGAAGCCCTGTTTTTGGCCTTTCTAAGGCTTTTCAATGACAGATTGTACAGTAGTGTATGGGGTGCTCTTTGTCACCCTGCTCAGCTTGCTGTCTGCTGCTGTGCTCACGCTGTGTGCTAGCCAGTGAAACAGCACCTTTAAGAGCAGTTACTCTTTTGCCAAGCCAAACAAGGCAAAGTGTTTGAAAGTGAGGCAGTTCAAATATCCAGTACCTCTGGTATTTACACAACTTGCTACGGGGGAAACTGAAGCTTGTGAACCAGGGCAATAGTGAAAGATAACTGTGACAGACAGGTGTGCTTCTGAAATACAACCTCTCACAGCTTCCCTTAGAACTTGTTTTGCTTATATTGTTCGTACTGTAAATACTTTCTTTACACTGTGTTTTTGTAAGCCCTTTAAATTGAGACTATTCTGTCTCAGTAAGCTACCAAAATCCATTCTATTAAAGATTTTCTTCATTCTTGTTTAAATTTAGTTCGTTCCACATTTACCAGTATTAAAATTAATAAAAAAATTAAAATAATAAATAAATGAAAATGAATTAATGGATAAATAAATAAATTTTAAAAAGCTTATGTTAGACATTGATTCATTGATTTAAACAAATTCCCAACATAGTTGTGATTAGTATACAGTATCTTCTTGTCTGTTTTTTCACCTCCATGTAACTTCATGATATCTTGTTGCATACTGATTTCAAGTTACTTGCAACTTGGGACTTGGATGTCTTGGATCAGCCTATGCTAAGACTTCCCTAATGCAGTCAGGACCTGTGTTGCAACAAAAACTATCTTCTTGTCAACACAGCCAAATATTTAAAATGAAAGTTCAAAAAAAGTCCATGAAATTATTATTTTAAAGTAATCGTGCTTAATAAAATGGATAAATAATTTTGGCTATAATCACATTCTGAAATCAACATTTCATTAATTCAACCACTTCAATAGGCTGAATTTGTGCAGAGTGAAAATGAAGCTCATTACTTGTGATAACTGTATGTGTGATCTGATTGCTTTATCAGATTTGGGCTTTGTCTGCTTTTGAGACTTAAAAGTCCTTTTTGAATGCAGTAGTGTTGAACAAAAGGCTTTCACTTACAGTAAAAACAGAAGTCACAGTTAAGATCTTAATTGCTTATCACCCGAGTGATCATCTGAAAGGAGATTGACAGCATCTGTCAGATTATCACTGGTTCAGACTCTGTTCTTATAAGGCATTACCAGCGTTTTGAACCTTTGGTCTCTGTACCCTTTTGAAGGTCTTTTAAAATGTTACATTAGGAAGGAGAAGATGGCTTTGAGATAAGCATTTGCACTTTTGATCATGATGCCTGGGTACCATTATTTAGGTCTGTTAAGCATAATATCCTTGTTTTCCTAATGGGCTGGGTTATTTGTGGTTCCCAAATCCCCAAAAGGCAGTACCCTATGGGATCAGATGCAGTGGTAAACTTACTGCACCCCATATTCTAAAGCACAAAAGGTATCTTTGTATTCTTAGCAATTAAATATTTTGAAATTAAGACAGGTTTGATAAATATTCTATAAGCTGAAGTTTAAGGTTATCTCATTTTTCAGTCATTGCTTTGAATGGTATGTTTCTGTTAAAACCAAAATGTGTCTGCCATCTTTGCCACGGATTCTCTGGTTTTTCATGCAAGTAATTCATGTGGCTTAATTCCACTGTTATCGTTATAAAATCTCTATCTATCTATCTATCTATGTGACTGTCTGTCTGTATATTACTTACACTTATTAAAAAAATCTCCAAATGTAAATGTGTATACACATGTGTATACCATCATGTGGAAATTGCATTCCAAATTCACAGAAGGTTGTGAAGTTTTTCTCTGTAATGTTAGGTATCAAGTGGTTTTAGTGGAACAAATTTGATAATCTCTTGATTCAGAAAGTTAAAATGTTACTGAAAATAGGTCTGAGGGACTAGCAAGGAGGCTTGTATGTGCACAAAGATGGGATCAAGGTCATGCTCAGACTGTCTTACATCACGTGTGTCATTTTTGTATATTCATAAGAAATTCTTCAAGTATCTCAAATTAAATATACTTTCAGAAATGAAATACAAGGTCACCAGTGACTCTTGCATCTCTTGGTAGAGAGAGAAGAGTGGTTATGTAAAATCCTGCACATGGCAAATTGCCAAAATCAGGAGACAAGGTATATATTTTCAGTGAATTTTATTATTTGAATTTGATTTTTAAATTTTTTATTGTGTGCATTCTTTATAAAGAATCTAATCAGATGCTTTATTTCAGCTGTTAAATTGGTGACACTGTGTGAACTGCAAATCCCTGAAAATCTGCCTAGGTCATCTAGCTAATTTTAGTGTGGAGGTTATTTAGGATTTTGGCAGGGCAAGTTGTACTAACTTTGTACTACATGGAACTATTGAGAAATCAGTTGTGGAGATAACTTTCTGGTTGTGATTACAAATGAGAAAAGAATAGGTATAGAACTCAGCATGGCTGAGGAATTGGTTATAGAAAAGTGTCAGTGAAAGTTAAACCCATCTTTTAGCTAGGTGACTTTTGAAGTGTGATGCATTCATGATGAAGTTAAAATATTTATCAGATTATTCCTATAACATGTAACATCTCAGTGAAGGAAAAATATGGTACATTTTAAAAGTCCTGAATAGAGTTGTTTTACTTGTTGTCATAAAAACACAGGACGCCATTTCATACCACAAGGGAATGTGGAGAGAGGAGACTTTGCTGCTCATGTAACCATGCAATGTACAGTATTTCTCCTCTTCAGAAATTATCTGCCATGAATGCACTTGGCCTGCCTGCACCCATCATTCTCACAGGAGAAGAGCATCATTTTTGGAGGAGGGTGGAGGAAGAACAATACTGCCGTTACGCTGTGAGACTCAAGATGAAGTTAGGAGTGCAGAGAGGACAGAGCTCCCATGAGAAGACTTCAGCAGCAGAGGGACAAGGGTGCAGTGCAGACACTGCAGAGAAGGAGTAGACAGAGATTAAGGCTCAGGCACACCAGTTTGCACACAGACCTTTGTGATTTTCTACAACTGTGGCCTGCCTTCCTTCCTGCCTGCCTGCCTTCCTTCCTCCCTCCCCCTCTTTCTCCCCACCTTCATCTCTCTGTCTCTGGAACAGGACTGCTGTAGCATATGGCAGCGCCCGTATTTTTCTCTTCTTCCTCTTTTCTCAGTCTTCAGAGAGCTTCAGCCTCTCTTTTTTTGCTTTCCATTAAGCAATTTGCAATCAGACATATGGCTAGGAAAAGAAGGTGCCTGAAGACAGTGTCAAGACATTTGGCTAAAGACAAGAAGCAAAGGCAAATAAGCATTATATGTCTGAATAATTTGCCTTTCTGTAAGCTGAATCTGTTTTTCTGTCTCTCTTACTCCTTCTTCTCATCTTGTTCTCAGTTTTTGTACCCTTCTGGAAATGGGGGACAGAGAGGGAGAAACAGAATATCTGAGCTGGCTCTTTAATAATCTTCCAGTGTAACACATGGAGAAATTACTGTGAGGCATAGTCTCGTTGTAATGAGCCAGCTGTAAGACTAGGAAAGACCAATTGTGAAGAACTGTTATATGACTGATTGTCTACATTAATTTTGCCCTTGGTGTGCCTGCACTTTAGTCCAGTGTCTTTTGGCAAATGCCATCTAGCAGGCGTTTACTCATTTTCTGCACAAAGGCTGTTAAGGATGTCTTTCTGGGGCTGCCAGGATTATACTTTATTTTTGTGGATATAAGAATGTGTGTCCCTAAGAACTCAGGTGGTACCTCTATCCACATAACTTTCATGTTGGTAAAGTTTCATGCTACAGTCAGGCACCCCTGCGAGCCTGAAAGCTTAAGACTCTGCTATAAGAAATGCCAAGCGGGTAATGATTGTTGCATTCCTTTTAGTTGGGAAGCATATCTAGTCTTCCCTAGGAACTGTGGATCTGTCAGAAGACATAATTGCATGTAAGTTGGAGCAAATCCTTTCGAAAACTGAAAAGCTGATGTTGCAAATAAAACTAGCCTCTCCTCTTCTACATGGAGAATGTCAGAGGAAATTGTTTCCTTTCCCCACTCCTAGCCTATTGCCAAGAAAATTTCTAGCTCTGGAACAGGTCCATCTGTTATCAAGTTTCATGCTGCGTTATGTAACACTTCGAGCTGATGAATGCCTAAAAAGACTGCTTGTCTCTCTCCAGAAGCTGACTGGTGTCTTTACATAAAATGTTTTGGAGTAGGACCAACTATTAATATGCATTGTCTTGCAGCAACAGCTAGTTGCAGAAACTTCAGTTTGCATGAGGTGGAGCCTTGCCCCAGGATTCTTATTGCATTCTTTTCCTTCTCAGTCTGTAGTCATCAGGGGTGATGTTGATGCCATGATGATTTTTTGCCTTTTCTTTTATACCCCTTTTATATACCTTTTTATATAGCTTTTAGGTATCCTTAGTGCTTTTAGCCCAATACTCATAATTCCTTAAGTTTGATAACTTAGTTTAGACCCAATATTCCATTAAGCCAGGAGACCAAACATCCTGGAAGCCTCACAGTTGGGGGTCAGAAAGCCCCAGACACCAAGGTCCTCTCCAGAACACATTCTGTAAACTAAGATAGGCCCATCCAGGGGGAAGGTTCCTCGAGACGAGGGGTTCACTCAAGCCTCTCATTGGGGAATCTTTGATAGATATGCTAATCTGCAAGGCCTATAATGGTGTACACATTCATTGTGTGTGTGTGCATTTCGGGGTGTGCTTCTCAGCACATCCCACCCGAGCAGTGAGTGCACCTTTAAAGAGCCTTAAATAAATACCGAGGTAAACCCCTTTTCCCTCTTAACTGTGTTTGACTTTGATTTTAAGACCAGGAAAAGGCAACATGTAGTTACCCTCCTATCTTTCCAGTCCCCAAATTATGAGAGGACAAGTATCAGGTGGTGTATCATGTTAGCTCCTTGGTCAACATGTTTCAGTTCTCCAAAACTCAAGATATTCATGTTAATATTTCATAACCAATGACTTCTGGTCTTGTGTAATCTCACAGGAATATCAGCTTCTGGAGAATCTTTGGACAATGACTGTAGAGGAAGCTATCTCTTTAAGAAATCTCGAAGGAAGCCCTCATTCTAATTGACACTGCTTGCCATCCAGTAAGGGCAGCCACACAGGGTGTTCTGACCACACCCACTTTTTTTAGAAACAAATAAATGTCGTTACAAAGGCAGAGAGTGAGGAAAGTTGTAATTGTCTTGTAATGTCTCCTTTTACTCAGAAAACCCCCTAACAATAAGCCATTGTATGTTTTATGCCAGGGCGTGTGACATTCCAAGTATCCATTCTTTCTGCATAAGAATGCAAATTTCTGTTTCCTTCTTCATCAGACTGTGCAGGGCTTGTTGGTGTGTGAGGCTTTAATCAGCTTGGAAACTTAGGTAATCTCTTCTTCCCTGTAATGCTGTAGAATGTGTTACCTTGAGCCACCAAAGAAGGAGGTCTGAGAGCTGCAGATTATTGTTTATCTGCAGTGAAATACTGACAGGTTGCCTTTGACTCCTTCCAGTATACTGGAGATGTGTGGGCTAGATCTGTCTAGGAGTCACCTTTGGCTAAATTTTTTATTTGCAAAAGACAGACATAGCTTTTGTCAGGAAGGTTTTGTAGGTCTGAGAGGGACAAAACAATAGGAAGCAATGTGTTGCTAGACAATCGGACCTCCTTAATTTTTCTTGTCTGCATCAATAGTTTGGGGAACTTGGGTCACCTACATGCTTGATGAATGCCTAGTTAGATCTCTTTTCCTATATGTGTTTCATGCATTCTGTTGATTCACTTTTCATCTTGATACAGAATGGGGAAACTTCTGGAAATCCAAACAATTCTGAGGGTAAAAGAACACATTCACTAGCACTAATGTGTGCTTTCCCTTTTCTGACAGCACACGTAACAACTATGTCAACTTTTACCACGCCTTCTTCCTTCCTATCTAGGGCAACACATTTTTATTGCATTTACCTTTGTTTTAATTTTTAAAGGACTGAATCCAGCTTTTGAAATAGGTCTACGGGATGTATTCTTTTCATGCACTCAGTAAAGGTTCTTTTTTTTTTTTTTATGGTTGCTGTTGATAGGTGGAGTGTTGCCTGCAAGGAAAATATTTTAGGGGTAACATTTTGAGGGTAAACATAATTAAAGCTGAAAAGTTCAAAAAGCTCTTGTGCTTAAAACAACACAATCAAGAAAGCAAAAAAAATATGGAAAGGGAGAACAAGTATCTTAAAATTGCCAAAGAATTGTTATATTGAAAGAAATTTCTGTAAACCAGAGGATTTTTGAAATTTGTAATCTGGGATAGAGATGTCACATGAAAATCAAAGGGTAGGGAAAATAGAGTGAGAACAGTGTTTTCTGTGTGAAATATTTGTTTCTTAGGATATTTAGATATAAGAGAAAAACATAGGAAACATAAAATAGGCTGAAGTGCTCAAAATGAGTTTTTGGAGGGAGATGAAAACTTACGCATGTAAAAGCAAAAGGTTTATTTTATCTGGAAATCTGAATGCAGATTGCACCCTCAAAAAGGATGGATGGCAGTGTATTTCTTTAAAGAAATTTACATCTAAAAAACCCCCTATGAGTAATGGCAATGGGATTTGGTGATGCTCCTCTGAAGATTAAATGCATGTGGGAGTTGAAGTAATTTTGTGTTACCAGGCATGCAGAGCCTCCTGGTACATGACTTTTGAAAGGTGAAATTCCTGTTCTCATTGTGCTCGGGAAATAAGGTTGTAAATGACCTGTGTGCTCAGTAACAGATCCTCACAGCAATTTTGTTTGTGAACAAATTGGCTGCATTTGAGGTGAAGAGAAAGAATGACTTAAGAATTGAAGAACAACTTGGCATGAGTGTGACAGAATAACCTTTGTGCAACTTTCTGTTTAATTTCTTCGTAACTACTGAGTTTCTTTTGAGAGAAGATACCTCACAGTAGTAGATCAGGAATCAAGAGTATCGCCATGGAATCCTGCAGGATGATATGCAAAATCCTGTTAAGGACAATATGCTTCAGTAGCTGCTTCTGAGAATGTAGGAGGAAGGATTATGGATCTTAGTGAAATGAAGCAGAAATTCCTTTAACCACTACAAATCTGCTCCTGACCTTCTGTTGCCATCCTTTCTTATATGAACGCACACTCAGTATTTCATTGTCTGCATGCAGAAGTGTTTGTTTCTATTTGGTAACTTCCAAGTTTTGTAATGATCAGAGCAGTGTTAACCACCTGAATGATACACAGAAATTGCAAACTCTGGCTTGCAAGCAGTTCAGGAAGCTTCCCCTTGTTCTTGCACTAGAAAGCACTGCAGAGTTTTGTTTAAATTCTGTACTTTCACCACACAGTGCTGTAGTTATACCAACCTGTTTAACTGCCATCAGATGTTGGCTAGTTGGTTACATTTGTTTACTACCTTTTGTAATGAGAGGTCAGGGTTTGATGGTTTTCAAGTGAGAGGAATTGTCCTGCTTTGAATTAACCTATACAGGAAATTCTGGCTTTTTTATTTTTATTCTTTTTTGTAATCTCTTTTGCCCACAAGACTCCTCTTTCTTCTCTATTCTCAGCTCTTCTAGTTTCAAACTGCAGGATTTTTTTTTCTTGCAGGGAATTAGAAACAGAGGTTGTTTCTAGGCAACACGCATTTCAGTCCCAAGACTTTGGCACCACAACGCTTTGGAAGTTGCATCACAGTTAGATTTTTAATTTTTTTTTAATAGGTCAGAGTTGGAGAGTGGAACAAGCTTTTATAATGTCACATTCTTTTGTATCTAGAGAACATAGAATAAATTCAGAGAACCAGATCAGAGAAGCTTGTTTCACTTCCTCTCATCCAGTTTCCAAAACGCTTGAGTATGCACTGAAGTGGGCCATCTCCTTAAAATAGTCCTAACCTTAAAATAGAGCTCATGATGCGTGCAGTTGCGAAGGCATTGTGACTGGATGTCTGTCCATGCAGCTCTTGGAGCATCGTGGTTGGAGATGAGGAGCTGGTGCTGGTCCTGCTCACTCAGCCCCTCTCCCTTCACCTGCAGCACTGCAGCCTGTGCTATGGCTGGCAAGCATTTCCACTTTTATATTTGAAAATGAGTACTGCATAATAGTAAAGTTTTTGAACCTGGTTCTTTTTTGGAGCTCTTCTACAGGAATGGTGTTTTCAACAGGATTCATATATTGTAAGCGTGTGTGTGTGTTAATTACAAAGTGCTGAATACTTGATGTCTTAAAGGATTATTTTAATATTTTTATGTATTCCTTATCCTGAAATGTCAAGCCATTGTGTGGATAATTAAGTAATATTGAATTGACCCAACTAATGGCAGATATACATCATTTTTTGTGAGGTAGTTCTAGATCATGGCACCTTTTCTCTAGAGAGACTGAAGGTCCAAGTTCTCTGCTTATATGATGCAGAGACCAACATAAATGTGGAGGAGCTTCACACACACACGTGTACCACTGTGCTGGCATCCTGCATAACGTGCTGGAAAAGTGAAAGAAACATGTCTTTATCATATCATCTACATTTATTTCCATATTTATATATTAACCTCATATTTCCATGAATTGAAGTAGCATTTTTTACAGAGTACTTTGGTTGCAGGAACTCTTGAAAAATGTTCCTAATCTAATAGTACACAATATAGCATGACAAACATCACGAAGGATATCAGCATTTTAGAAGCACTGGCACAAGAAAAATGTTGTATAACATCTCGGGCATTCAGTTTCAGCTGACATAGACAAGAAAACCTTGTTTCTAGTTCCCAAATCTTTTGTTGGAGTAGGCGGTTATTTAGTAAGAAATTAAATTATTTACCATAGTAAGAAAATTTAAATACAAACATTCTCTTACCTCATATAGAAATTAGCATTATAAATACGAATATGCCTTTCTCCTTGGGCTGCTAAGCAATCAGTTGCCTTTTTCCTGGTGAGCAGGAGTGTAAACAAAAATACATCTTTATTCACTCAAAGCCATGTCTGACTTGTTATTAATTTGGTAAGGCTTTTTAAAGGAGCAGATATGTAAAATAATGTCACTTGTCAAGCTGGTATTTTTAGCTGTTAACATGTGAAATGACTTTGAAGGAAAGTTTTGGATATATTCCGTGCCTCGGAGGAGATGAGGTCTGAACACTGAAATCTTGAATTTTAATTGTAGCTTTGATGCTTTCCCCCCTAAAACCTGGAATCTGGTTTTTGTCTTCAATTCCTTATGTGTGGGGGAATAACTTTGTTCTTTCTTGTTAAGTCATTGCAGCTTATCAAGTGCTTTGTTTACAACAAAATTCTGTTGCCTGGCTTTTTCTACACAGTGTTGACAATTTTGGACTTGGTCTTCTGCTTCAGACAAAGCAGATAAAACGCATGGTGTCATCGTATGTTGGAGAGAATGCTGAATTTGAACGCCAGTATTTATCTGGTGAGCTTGAAGTTGAGCTTACACCACAGGTAAGGAGTGTCTCTAAGAGACTGGTGATTTCTTTCCATCTAAAATACTGAGTAGAATAATGCTTAAGTGTTCTTATATAATTGTTTTGCAATCCAAATGTTTTGCTTGTGTGCAGAGGGCACTTGCCATCTGTGGTGGCCTGACCCCTACTGGACTCGAGGTGTCCACCAAAGCTGCACTCTCACTCCCCTCAGCTGGACAGGGGAGAGGAAATACAACAAAAGACTCATGGGTTAAGATAAGTAAAGGGAGAGATCACTCACCAGTTATGATCATGGGCACCACAGACTCAGCTTGGGGAAATTAATTTAGTTTACACCAATCAAATCAGAGTAGGCTAATGATGCCATGATGATTTTTTGCCTTTTCTTTTATACCCCTTTTATATACCTTTTTATATAGCTTTTAGGTATCCTTAGTGCTTTTAGCCCAATACTCATAATTCCTTAAGTTTGATAACTTAGTTTAGACCCAATATTCCATTAAGCCAGGAGACCAAACATCCTGGAGGCCTCACAGTTGGGGGTCAGAAAGCCCCAGACACCAAGGTCCTCTCCAGAACACATTCTGTAAACTAAGATAGGCCCATCCAGGGGGGAGGTTCCTCGAGACGAGGGGTTCACTCAAGCCTCTCATTGGGGAATCTTTGATAGATATGCTAATCTGCAAGGCCTATAATGGTGTACACATTCATTGTGTGTGTGTGCATTTCGGGGTGTGCTTCTCAGCACATCCCACCCGAGCGGTGAGTGCACCTTTAAAGAGCCTTAAATAAATACCGAGGTAAACCCCTTCTCCCTTTTAACCATGTCTGGCTTTGATTTTAAGACCAGGAAAAGGCAACACTAAGAGAAGTAAAACCAAATCTTAATATACTCTCCCCCTACACACACTTTATCCCAACCCTCCCTTCTTCCTGGCTGTAACTTCAATTCACAATTTACTCTGCCTCCTCCCTGCTAGTGGCACAGGGGGAGGAGGGAATAGGGGGTTGTGGTCAGTTCATCACACATTGTGCTGCTCCTTCCTTCTCCAGAGGACCCCTCATGCTCTTCCTCTGCTCCAGTGTGGATCCCTTCCACAGGGTACAGTCCTTCAGGAACAGGCTGCTCCAACATGAGTCGCCTGTGCGGTCACAAGTCCTGCCAGCAAACCTATTCCAGCATGGGTTCCTCTTTCCATGGGGCCACAGATCCTGCCAGGATCCTGCTCCAGCATGGGTTTCCCATGAGGTCACAGTCTTCTTTCAGGCATTTACCTGCTTGGGTATGGGGTCCTCCAGCGGCTACAGGTGGATCTGTGCTCCCATGTGGCCCACCATGGGCTGCAGGGGCACAGCTGCCTCACCATGGGCTGCACCTCAGGCTTCAGGGGAATCTCAGCTCCAGCACCTGGTGCACCTCCTCTCCCTCCTCCCTCATTCACCTTGGTGCCTGCAGAGCTGTTCCTACACACATATTCTCACTCCTCTCTGCTCTGGATGCACTTACATCTGTGCAAGAAGTTCTTTCTCCTTCAATATGCTATCCCAGAGGCGCTAGCACTCTTGCTGATGGGTTCAGCCTTGGAACCAGCTGGCACTGGCTCTGTGGATGGTAGGGGAGGCTTCTGGCATCTTCTCACAGAAGTCACCCCTCTAGCTACCAAAACCTTGCAAACCCAATACACCATCTTAGGGTCATGCATCAGTTAAGAACTGGCTGTGTAAATTTCTTTAATGGTATTAATTAATTAATAATACATTATATTCATTTGAAGTTTATATATATATATATGTACACACCTATGTATATTTTATTGAAGATTGTAGAAAAAGGCATAAAGTATGCTCAGCACTGTGGCCTCATATAAAGGGAAGGAAGTGAAGGAGCTGCTCTGTTCCCGTCTTGGTGGCAGATTTTGGGTATGTTGCGTGTGCAATGCCTGCCATCTAGTGGGCAGGAATCAAAGTAGGAGATACCGTTCATTGTGAGACAGAACCCTTTCTGGCTTGTTCATTAACTCTTAACAAAATTAATCTGCATACTACTACGAGCCAATTTACAACTTTACTTTTTAGAACCGTATTTTTAATTATTTTAGCACTGCCCACCTACTCAAGTAGCATGAATGCAATGAGATCCTAAAATCATCAATATCAGTTAAGTTCTATTGAGATCAACTTTTGTGAAGTTGGTGCTCTAACTTTAAAGCCTACAGCACGGTAGTGTGTGGCACTTTCAGAGGTGACACACAACCTTTGGGCTTTAAACAGCTATTCATTTAAGTTTCTGGGAAAAAACAACTGTGTTAAGTTTGTATTGAGAATAGTATCTTGAGCTCCCTCTCATGTGAATCACGGAATCAGAGAATGGGTCAGGTTGGAAGGACCCACAGTGGGTCATCTGCTCCAGCCTCCCTGCTCAAGCATCTGGTCCAACCTCCCTGTTCATCCCAGAGCACATGGCACAGGATTGTGTCCAAATGGTGCTTGGGTATCTCCAGTGAGGAAGATGCCACAGCCTCTCTGGGCAGCCTGTTCCAGTGTGTGGTCAGTGTCACGGTAAAGAATTTCTTCCTCATGTTCAGGTGGAATTTCCTAATGCATCTGTTTTTGCCCATTGCCTCTTATCGCATTGCTTGGCACCACTGGACAGGGCCTGGCTGCCTCCTCTTGGCACCCCTTGTTCAGATACTTACAGGCATTGATGAGGTTCCCTCTCAGTCACTTCTTCTCAAGGCTGAACAGGCCCAGCTCCCTCAGCCTTTCCTCATAAGAGAGATGCTCCAGTCCCTTGATCATCTTTGTTACCCTTCACTGAACTCACTCCAGGAGCTCCATGTCTCTCTTGTGAGGAGCCCAGAACTGGACACAGCAGTCCAGACATGGTCTCAGCACGGCTCAGTAGAGGGGTAGGGTCAGCTTGCACAATCTGTTGCAAATGCTCTTCCTGATGCACACCAGGATACCACTGGCCTTGACCACAAGGACACACTGCTGGCTCATGGACAGCTTGTTGATCATCAGGATGCCCAGGTCGTTCTTCACCAAGCTGCTCCCAGCAGGCCAGCCTCCAGCCTGTGCTGGTGCATGGGATCATTCCTCCTCAGGTGCAGGACCCTGCATTTTCCCTTGCTGAATTTCAGACTGTTCTTCTCTGCCCATCTCTCCAACCTGTTGAGGTCCTTCCAAAGGGCTGCACAGCTCTCTGGGGTGTTGGCCACTCCTCCCAGCTTTGTGTCATCAGCAAACTCACTGGGGAGGCATCTGCCCCTTCCTCCAAACCACTGATGAATGAGTTACACAGTACTGGGCTGTGTATTGAACCCTGGGGGACACCACTAGTGACAGGCCTCCAACTACACCCTGTGCTGCTGATTATGATGCTCTGGGATCAGCTGTCAGCCACTTCTCAATCAACCTCACTGTCCTCTCATCCAGTCCAGACTTCCTGNGCTTCTGGCATCTTCTCACAGAAGTCACCCCTCTAGCTACCAAAACCTTGCAAACCCAATACACCATCTTAGGGTCATGCATCAGTTAAGAACTGGCTGTGTAAATTTCTTTAATGGTATTAATTAATTAATAATACATTATATTCATTTGAAGTTTATATATATATATATGTACACACCTATGTATATTTTATTGAAGATTGTAGAAAAAGGCATAAAGTATGCTCAGCACTGTGGCCTCATATAAAGGGAAGGAAGTGAAGGAGCTGCTCTGTTCCCGTCTTGGTGGCAGATTTTGGGTATGTTGCGTGTGCAATGCCTGCCATCTAGTGGGCAGGAATCAAAGTAGGAGATACCGTTCATTGTGAGACAGAACCCTTTCTGGCTTGTTCATTAACTCTTAACAAAATTAATCTGCATACTACTACGAGCCAATTTACAACTTTACTTTTTAGAACCGTATTTTTAATTATTTTAGCACTGCCCACCTACTCAAGTAGCATGAATGCAATGAGATCCTAAAATCATCAATATCAGTTAAGTTCTATTGAGATCAACTTTTGTGAAGTTGGTGCTCTAACTTTAAAGCCTACAGCACGGTAGTGTGTGGCACTTTCAGAGGTGACACACAACCTTTGGGCTTTAAACAGCTATTCATTTAAGTTTCTGGGAAAAAACAACTGTGTTAAGTTTGTATTGAGAATAGTATCTTGAGCTCCCTCTCATGTGAATCACGGAATCAGAGAATGGGTCAGGTTGGAAGGACCCACAGTGGGTCATCTGCTCCAGCCTCCCTGCTCAAGCATCTGGTCCAACCTCCCTGTTCATCCCAGAGCACATGGCACAGGATTGTGTCCAAATGGTGCTTGGGTATCTCCAGTGAGGAAGATGCCACAGCCTCTCTGGGCAGCCTGTTCCAGTGTGTGGTCAGTGTCACGGTAAAGAATTTCTTCCTCATGTTCAGGTGGAATTTCCTAATGCATCTGTTTTTGCCCATTGCCTCTTATCGCATTGCTTGGCACCACTGGACAGGGCCTGGCTGCCTCCTCTTGGCACCCCTTGTTCAGATACTTACAGGCATTGATGAGGTTCCCTCTCAGTCACTTCTTCTCAAGGCTGAACAGGCCCAGCTCCCTCAGCCTTTCCTCATAAGAGAGATGCTCCAGTCCCTTGATCATCTTTGTTACCCTTCACTGAACTCACTCCAGGAGCTCCATGTCTCTCTTGTGAGGAGCCCAGAACTGGACACAGCAGTCCAGACATGGTCTCAGCACGGCTCAGTAGAGGGGTAGGGTCAGCTTGCACAATCTGTTGCAAATGCTCTTCCTGATGCACACCAGGATACCACTGGCCTTGACCACAAGGACACACTGCTGGCTCATGGACAGCTTGTTGATCATCAGGATGCCCAGGTCGTTCTTCACCGAACTGCTTCCCAGCA
The DNA here is from genome assembly GCA_013397815.1 of Aleadryas rufinucha. Taxonomy (NCBI): domain Eukaryota; kingdom Metazoa; phylum Chordata; class Aves; order Passeriformes; genus Aleadryas; species Aleadryas rufinucha. The sequence continues at coordinate 117,342 of VZTH01016531.1, read as the reverse complement.
GGTCAGCCTCCAGCCTGTGCTGGTGCATGGGATCATTCCTCCTCAGGTGCAGGACCCTGCATTTTCCCTTGCTGAATTTCAGACTGTTCTTCTCTGCCCATCTCTCCAACCTGCTGAGGTCTTTCCAAAGGGCTGCACAGCTCTCTGGGGTGTTGGCCACTCCTCCCAGCTTTGTGTCATCAGCAAACTCACTGGGGAGGCATCTGCCCCTTCCTCCAAACCACTGATGAATGAGTTACACAGTACTGGGCTGTGTATTGAACCCTGGGGGACACCACTAGTGACAGGCCTCCAACTACACCCTGTGCTGCTGATTATGATGCTCTGGGATCAGCTGTCAGCCACTTCTCAATCAACCTCACTGTCCTCTCATCCAGTCCAGACTTCCTGAGCTTGCCTATGAGGATGCTGTGAGAGAATGTTAGAATTCCAGACATGAATGGAAAAGTTTCTTTTATACCCAGTCAGCAGACCTGAAAATAGCCAGACACTTGTCATGTCTAATGTTTCAAATGTCACAAATTGCACAACACGTTTTTTCCTTCCTATTTAATGTTCAGTACTTTCACCTAGAAGACTGTGAACTCCTTAGACATGTAGTTGGGCTTTGTGGACTACAGATAATCTATTTAGATCCAGCATGGAAATAATGGGTTTACACTGTATAATGGTAAACAGTAAGGTGAATTAATTGCTTACTAGGAGATGTGGGGATTTGAAATATTTGTGTCAAGAAAAATAGTCTTTTGTAGAAAAGTTTGGTGTGACCTTAGGCAGAATTGGACACTTTTGTATTAGTGTTGCACTGTGAGGGAGAGGTCATGGTGGGATCTTGAAATGCTAAGGCTTCTTAGAACACAGGACCCTGTGTCATTGCGTGGTTTGCATCTGCCTCTTGCTGTAATTTTGAAAACCAACCAGAAGTCATTGCATTTCTTGCAGGATAACTGGGGAAAATGCAGTCAATGTTGTAGAGGCTGTTAAGCTGGATAATTGACCATGATGGTCTTGTCTTGCTTTGAATCCAGGAAAAAATATCCAGGAAATGACACTAATGAAAAGCAAACACACATTTTTGGCCATAAGTCCATAATTAAGGCAAATGAGGAATTTTTGCTGTTAGTATCTGTTCTACAGCTGGACATAGAGAAGAGTGCAGACAGGGTGGTCAAATAGCATAAAAAGTGCTCTGTTAGCTTTTTGGTATTCTTGGCACGGGCAACCCAGATCACTGGACTCCCTTTCTCAACCTGCCATGCTTGGCTATTTCACCTTGGAGTGGATTCTGAAGTTTTACTTCGGATGTTGTAGAATGAACATCAACTGTTAGAGAAGAAAAACCTTCTAGGATATGTAGCCAGGTGGGAAAGAGAAAAAGAACTCTGTACTATTCTCAAGAATAATGGGTTGGGACACAAACTGAAGGAGAGGAGACACAGCCAAGTGCTGGGGCCTGGGATTTGGCAGGTAGTTTTATGACAGTGTCATCTCAAGTAGTTTATGACTGTGTGTCAAGCATTTCTTGCCATATGCAGTACCAGTCCCACATGGGAGAGCTAAAATGTGAGGAAGAAATAGATGATCACATCTGTCTACTGAGTACAGGAGGAAAAACTCCAAATAACAGGATGTAAAATAAAGTTAATTCAAGCCATTCATCAAAGTTTGTTCTGTTGTTCCCAAATGATGATTTTTAAAATATGTTTTCCCATAGGGTACACTTGCTGAACGTATTAGAGCAGGAGGAGCAGGAATCCCAGCATTTTACACCAGTACTGGCTATGGGACACTGGTGCAGGAAGGGGGTGCACCCATCAAGTACAACACAGATGGCACCATTGCCATTGCCAGCCAGCCAAGAGAGGTAAGAGGTCTGATTGCCATTAGGAAGCCTGCAGCTTTGGAAAATGAGTTTCTAACATATTTACAAGGTAAACAGGAGTTTAAGAAGGAGTTAAGTTTAACCTTATTATATTCAATTAGCTGGATATCTGTGGTACCAGACACATTAGTTTTGCTTCCATTGCTTACTGCTGTCCTCTGGGATGTGTTCGAAAAGTTTTTAATGTTCTAGAGTGATTTAGCATCAAGAACTGGTCCAAGTGAAATCCTGCCTTGCTGAGTTACTCTTCACTTGACTGTTCTCTGACCGGGTTCGCTGTGTATTCAAACACATTTTGTACCAGGCCAGTGTAGTGCATGGAGCTGTTTGAGAACAATCTCCTGTTAGGGGGCAGGTGCTGTTTAAACACTGTGCCATGCAATAAGCAGCCCTGCAGCTGTACGTGGAACTTCAGCCTTAGAAGAAATGGGACGTTTTCCTGTTGAACTGGGAAGAGCTCAGTTGACACAAATTTCAGGAAATGCATTTCCCAACCTTTGAAATGCAATTTAGTCTCAGTATTTAAAACTGCAAAGAAATACAAAGACTGTATGTGGCTTTCACAGGAGAAACAAGGGTTTCATTTTGAAATTGGATGTAGAATTTGGAGAAGAGAAGAGATATCTCAGTGCCATAATTTTTCTTGAAGAAATGGGTGGGACTAATATTGTGTGTTCCAATTAGGCTGCATACAACATTAAATTTCACCTCAAGAACATCTCTGGGTTAAGGTAATTCCGCTGTAACCCATGATTTTCATGTATTTTATACATGGCTATTTGCAGACATATCTAGACACAGACATAGTCTTTTTTATTCCCTTAATTTTTTTACTGCATACGTCATTATGGTGTTTTATCATTGGGAGGAATGTTTTGTTCATTAAATTGCTTATAATTTTAATAACATTTTTCTTCATTTGTTTTTCTTTTGAGATTTGTGGGAAAATCTCCCTTACTCTCCTCAATCTATTAACTGAGGGGTGCTAATAACATGACTAGTGTGATTTGTTCAATTCCATTCTCCACATCCATTTTGCATGGAAGTGTCATTTTATAAAGGCTCAGATCTCCTTTTATGGTACTGGCAAATCGACTTATGTACACTTTTCTCATACTTCCTCCCCCTTTCAGCAATTTTAAAGAGCTCTCAAGTAATATTTGTGTATACTCTCACCTTCTACATTGTTAAGAATGGTGGACTTTCATCTCTCCCTATAGGATTAAAAGACTAGCTGTGTCCCTGTTCTGTATTTTGGCTTCAGGCACAGTATCATTCGTTGCAAATATTGATCATAAATGCAGGGAAAATTAAATTCAGCCTGTCAGATGACATGATTTGAGTAGTCTGTCTCAAGCTGACTTAATTTTGGATTTGGGGTTTCTGATGGTGGGCAGTGTTTATGAACTTTTTCAATAATTCTGCTTTAGCACTTCAGTTTTTGGTTAGCTGGTAGATCTGCAGGACAAAGCATGTCTAATTCCAGTAGATGGAGCAGGAGGAATAGGGATTCTCATGCTGTTTCACTAGAGACACTATGATAAAAATGGAGTTTACAGCCTTTCCATGCTTCTCTGTTATTACACAATTTTTTCAATTAAAACTTAACGTAGTACAAAAGGAAGTCAAACTATAATAGTCTGCAAAATTAACCCCTGAAATAATTATTACATGTGAAATCTGTTGGAAGAAACCTACATCTCAATTTTGTACTTTGTAGGTGAGGGAGTTTGATGGCCGTCACTTTATTCTGGAGAAATCAATTACAGGAGATTTTGCTCTTGTGAAGGCATGGAAGGCTGATCGTGCAGGAAACATCATTTTCAGGTATGACTTGTTTACTGGTGGGAAAAGATTATTTTACAGTTTAGATAATGAATGAGAAGGAGAATCCTGTCTCCTGTGTTATGGCAAAATGATGTTCTACTGATTTCACATTCTTTCATATTGCCTTTCCCTACTGTCAAATTACACTGCTATGAAACACCAAAATATAATTGGTTTTTCTAATGAATTTTGAGAATTCAAACATAGCTATGAAATAAAACATTGGTAGTTAAAAATGAGACACAGCAGACCAAAGTCATTATGATGACTGTTGAGTAATTTAGTGACATTCTCTTCCTTTCAATTTTCATGTTAGTTTTGGTCCTTTTTCTTGAGCAATTAAAGGCTGACCCAAGAAAGGCAGGTTCATGTATGACAATAGAGAAGGGAACTGAGTGAGTCTCCCGGCCAGCCAACGATGGTAAAACTGATTCTGTCTAAAGAAAACTGTGTTAAAAGTTGATTTGATCTCAGTGGTGTAGGGAAAGGCATTGTAAGAATTTAAACATCTTCTCAATGAAAAGTTTGATGTTGCACTACTGAGAAAATATTTTATATGAGTTGCTCTGTTTGTGTTCTGGTTTGTCCTGAACTGAAGCAGGAGAGAGGTTTGCTTATGTTTAATACCTGGTTTTTATTTGTTTGTCTTATGGCTATCAGATGAACAGGTAAGTGTTGTAGTTATCACTTGCAGTTTATTACAAGCAGATGCTGATTGAGTGTCTGTCTTTGTATGTATTAGAACACAGAAGGAGTTGGAAAAGCAACTGAAAAATGTGTATAAAACAATATCCATAAAGTAATGGTTTTCTTTATGTACATATATATATATATTTGTATCTCCACATAATTAATACTAAATTAAAATACTTGAAAATCAATAAATAAGTTTTTATTTTGCCCAACTCTTTGATATCCCGACTTGCCCACTGGCAAGACAACATGGTTTCTGATTGAAAGCTGAACTTTTTTTTATACGTGCAGACGAATTTGATGGCTGCTAAACTGCTTTCCTTAGGCTCTGGTACACTGAATACAGGAAACACTCTTCCCCCCGGCCTTGTCATTGATCCTGAGCCACTACTCTCTGCGCTTTCATCCTGTATCTCTCTACTGATGCATAGTTGATACCTCTGAAAAGTTCTTTCATTCTCCACAGAAACAGACTGGTTGTGTTCTCCTTTTACCCCCCTCCTTTATGTCCTGTTGTTCTCTATGCCTTTCCTTCTTCCTGTTCCTTTCAGAAGTCTTCATATGTCTCCCATATTCACACAATACAGCTGATACCAGCTACTTCTTCCATCTGGAGTGAAGACCTAAAAATCTTGACTCCTCCCTTCAACTGTAACTAATCAAAGATGGAAACGAATCATCATCTGGTGTCCTATTCCATATAGAATATTGCTAGCTCAAAGGAATTTGCTTATGATAAGCAGTGACCTATTCTGTTTTTGGATGAGACATGATTATCTGATGACATAGAACAGAGAAACATAGGCTCATCTTGTAACTTGCCATCTGCTACCACTTTCATAGCAGTGTGGTACTATTCATAGTGTGTTTCCTGTGACTCTGTGGAGCCAGTAGTGATGGTGTAAGTCTCTGCCAAACCGTTAACCATCCTCAAGCTAAGAGCGTTTATAAATAAAGGATCTACTTTAGGTACACTTACTTGGACCACAGGCTGGCATTATTTTTTTTCTATTCTCATACATCAAGCTATACTGTTTTCTTGGAATCCAGAAGGGCAACAACTTCTTTAGAAAGTGGTTTTTAAAACTGTTTGTTTTGGGTTTTTTTTTAAGTGATACTTCATGTGCCCTAGATCTTTTGTTCCATACAGCACATTGTGGCAGCTTTCATTGCAGGCATCTTCATGCTGAGTGGACTATTCTGAACCACTTATCAGTGGTTATCTTTTGTTTAACAAAGGCCTGTGTCTGACTCAGCAGGTAATAGCTTTTAGGTACAGTACACCATTAGCAAGACAAATAATCCAAGACTCCCTCAAACATAATGAAATAATCTCACTTTGTTCCTATGATAACTGAAAGGATACATGGACATTTTGCTTTGTTATGCAGGTACCTAATGCAGGTGCTAGTTCTACTTAGCTGAACGGAGTGTCTCCAGGTCTTAACCTCCCTTGGAGCTTTGCTCATTAGGGACAACATCAGGGAGTGCCACTGCTTCTGCTGATAGTCACCACAGAATCTCAGAATGGCCTGGTTTGGAATGGACCCTAAAGACCATCCGGTTCCAGCCCTGGCTGTGGACAGGAATACCCTTCACTGGGTTAGGTTGCTCTAAGCTCCATTGAGCCTGGCCTTGAACACTTCTGGGGATGGGGCATCCACAACTTTTCTGGGCAATCTGTTTCAGTTCCTCACCACCCTCAGTAAAGAATTTCTCCCTAATATCAAATCTAAACCTCTCCTCTCAGTATGGAGCCATTCTCCCTTGTTTTGTCACCACATGCTCTTGTGAAAAGTCTCTTTCCATTGGTCTTGAATACTCCCTTCAGGTACTGGAAGGCTGCAATTTGGTCACCCTGAAGTCTTCTTTTTTCCAGGCTTAACAATTCAAATTCTCTCAGCCTTTCCTTGTAGGAGTGGTTCTCCATCCCTCTAATCATCTTGGTGGCCTCTGGACTCACTCCAACAGGTCCCTGTCCTTCCTGTGCTGGGACCCCAGAGCTGGATGCAGGGCTCCAGGTAGGTCTCAGCAGAGCAGAGCAGAGGGGCAGAATCCCCTCCCTCCCCTGCTGCCCACGGGGCTCTGGCTGCAGCCCAGGACACATTTGGGTCTCTGGGCTGTGAGTGCCATGGCTGGATCATGTCCAGCCTCTCACCCAGCAGCACCCCCAAGTCCTTCTGGGCAGGGCTGCTCTCGGTCTGTTCATGCCCAGCCTGTGCTGATACCGGGGGTTGCCCCAACCCAGGTGCTGCACCCGCACTTGGTCTTGTTAAACCTCATCAGATTCCCATGGGCCACTTCTCGAGCTTGTCCAGGTCCCTCTGGATGGCATCCCATCCTTCAGGTGTGTCAACAGCACCACTCAGCTTGGTGTGATCTGCAAATTTGCTGAGGGTGCACTCGATTCCTTCATCTATGTCATTAATGAAAATAACAAATAGCACTGGTCCCAGTACAGACCCCTGAGGGACACCTCTTGTCACTGATGTCCACTGGGACTCTGAGCCATTGACCATTAACCTCTGGATATGGTTGTTGAACCAATTCCTCGTCTACCGAACAGTCTATGCAATCAAATCCATCTCTCTCCAAATCAGAGACAACGATGTTGTGGGGCTGTAAAGCCATGTCAAAGGCTTTGCGGAAGTGAAGAAAAATGACATCTGTAGCCATTTCCCATCCACTGATGTAGTCACTCCATCATAGAAGTCCACTATATTGGTCAGGCAGGACTTGCCTGCAGTGAAGCTGTGCTGGCTGTCCTGAACCACCTTCCTTGTCCCCCTGTGACTTAGCACAGCTTCTAGGAGTATGCGCCATGATCTTCCCAGGCACAGAGGTGAGGCTGACAGGTCAGTAGTTCCTGGGGTCCTCCTCTATGCTGTTTTTAAAGATGGGAACCATCTTTCCCTGTTTCTAGTCACCTGGTACTTCATCTGACTGCCAATACTTTTCAAATAGCATGGAGAGTGACTTTTCTGCCTCCTTTGGTTCCCCTCCCTTTTCATCTGGTACCATTCTGCTTTGGAGTTGTTCTAGCCCAAAGTACTTCGACTTTACAAGCAAACATGTGGCTTGCTGGTGATGAAAATAGGCTATTAACAAAGGAGCAGAAATGTTGAAGGGATAACATGAGTCAGAGCCTCTGCTGTCACAGTCATGTCAGGTCATCTCTTCATGCTTCACCTGGTTCTGCAATACATAAATTCAGCTCATACCTGAGGTGTCTCTGCACTGTTGTATCATTAGGTATGTAGTGGATGTAGTTTGTTGGTTTAGTCTACTATGAGCTAGTTTGCTATCTTTTGCCTCTGGGAAAACAGATGTCATGCCTTTGGGTCAGCTAAGAAATCCAGTGGAATAATGGAACTTTGTAGGCATTGCTGAATCTAGATGTCCAGAAAATTATCTTAAAATAAAAAGGCAACTTTGTCTAGCTAGTTTGTGAATTTCCTACTGCTAACTCCTTAACATTATTCTGTGTTGGAAAATAAATGTAGTGCTTCTAGTTTTTCTCCTTCTGGATGATGTGCTCTTTAGAATAAGGCCTTTGATCCCATAAAACTTCTGGATGGTGTGTTCTTTAGAAATAAAGCTTTTGATCCCGTAAAAGACTGCTGCTTCTGAAACAACTTTACTAACTCAAGAACGGTCTAAATGGTGGAAACTTTTATAAATTAAGTCAGATTAGAGCCCGTTAGCTCTTCTTAATGTCAGATTAATATTGAAATGTTTTCTTGTAGTTTTTTCCCTATGTAAAAATAATTTTATATCAGTTTCTTTTACTGGCAGAGTAGCCACTACAATCTTGAGAAAGCCTTTGGCTCAGAAAAGTAGTCACATGGGATGAAATATTGAATTGTTAGTTTTGTTGTCTTCCTCCCCCCCCATCTGTATCCATTTCTTAGCTATTTTAATTCAGCTTTTTGAACTCCATTTTTCTTCCCATTTGCTCCTTTACCTTAGTTTATGGTAGTTTTTCCTGAAACTGCTAACTAGTATTGTATTCATCTCTCAGAGAATATAAATTCACAGGTTTTTTTTCCTTTTCTTTCTTATTCTTGCATCCTTCTTTTGAGTCTATAATAGCCACTGAGAAGATCCATGGGCAGAAGATAGTCATAGAATCATAGAATATACTGAATTGGAAGGGACCCACAAGGATCATCAAATCCAACTCCTGGCCCTGCACAGCACCATCCCCGAGAGTCACACCATGTGCCTGAGAGCATTGTCCAAATGCTTCTTGAGCTCTGTCAGGCTTGGTGCTGTGACCACTGCCCTGGGGAGCCTGCTCCAGTGCCCAACCACCCTCTGGGTGAAAAACGTTTTCCTGATATCCATCCTAAACCTCCCCTGCCATAACTTCAGGCCATTCCCTCAGGTCCTGTCACTGTCACCCCAGAGAAGAGATCAGTGTCTGCCTGTTATGATCCAATTATTATTAAGGTTCTATAGAAATTTCTCTGCCTGAATTAAGGTGCAAATGAGACCACATGCCAGTGACAATAATGTGGGTTTTATTGTATAGTATGGTATGAGAGAGAGAGAGAGAGAAGGAAGGAAAGTAGAAAGACAGGAGTAGAAAATAGGTGGGGGGGACAGAAGGAGAGTGACAGGAACAGAATAAGGAAAATATCACCATTCCATGGATCCCAATGATGTTCCATTGATCCTCTCCAGCTGCTCTTCTTGATGGTGAAGGTCCCCCTGGAAAGCACAGAGTCGGGTGGGTTTATATACCCTCGAGCCAGGTGGCAATGTCCAGGCATGTCCCCCTGGGGGAGGGGGCAGTCCCTTACAGCAGACTCTGGATCTGTTACATCACGTGCAGTCCTGTGGTGCAAGCCTCTCACGTGAAAGTCCTGGGGTTGGGGGTGCCACAGCTGGGCCAGTTTGTGTAAGGGAGGATGGGTGTTCACTGCCCCTGAGCAGAGGTTACACCCAAAACCTCCTCCCCCACCACCTTTCACGGGGGAGTCTGTATAAACCTCACTTCTGTGAGCTGTGGTGTCCCCCACCCCAAACTCAGCCAGGGAAGATCCTTAGCACGGCTGCTGGGTTTGGCTCACATTCTCTTCTTTGTTTACTTGTTTTTTTTCCTCCGGGCCTGAGGCTGATGAAAGAATGGGTTTTCCCTTTATCTAATCTCCATAGTTTGACTTACAGTCCAAAGTTCTTCAAGTTTTCTGTGGTTGTAGCTTCTTTAAAACTTTATATCAATGTTTGAGGCATGAACTATTTTCAGTCTCTGACACTGCCCCTTCTCTTCCCCTCATGAGAAAGTTGTAACTGCAATGAGGTCTCCCCTCAGTCTCCTCAAGGCTGAACAGACCAAGTGACCTCAGCCACTCCTCATTCGGCTTCCTCTTAAGGCCCTTCATCATCCTTGTGATCCTCCTTTGGACAATTTCTAATAGTTTAATATCTTTTTTATGTTGTGGCACCCAAAATTGCCCCCAGGACTCGAGGTGAGGCCGCCCCAGTGCACAGCAGAGCAGAGCAGGACAATCCCCTCCCTGGCCCGGCTGGCGATGCTGTGCCTGATGCCCCCCAGGACAGGGTTGGCCTTTTGTTAGAGGCTTCACAGCAGCTGTGTATTGCCAATAAAACGGCATTTCCCCAGGATACGTGCCTTTGGGTATCGTTTTGACTGTGTCGATATCTGCGCTGGAGCCCTGTCAGAGCTGCCTGTTGGTGTCGGCATTTGTCCTTGTCCCTTCCGCGCCCCGGAGCCACGAGGTGGCAGCCGCGCCCCGAGGCTCGGAGCGGCTGCGGCACCGCGCACGGCCCTTGCGCCAGGGCAGCGAGGGAGCGCAGAGCGCCTGGCAGGTCGGCTGTTGGACTCGGTCGTCTTAAGGGCTTCTTCCCCACCTTGAATGATTCTGTGATTCTATGAAATAAGGATGGTCAGGGGAAAAAAAAAAAAAGTGCTTCAGTGGAAGATCTATGTGGGAAAGGAGGTTTTAACTTGTTTTGGACCCCGGTTTCATGGATTTTGATGAAATTTTTTCAAGAATCCTGCTTTTTAACAGAGAAAAATGCTGAGAATCTAGCAGTGGAACACCACTAAAACCTCTGTAATTTTTCTTAATTATTAAATGGGCCACACAGTTTTGTTTGGTTTCTGAAAAACACATAGAGGGGCCGACATAGGTCACTTGTTTCCCCTGTGCCTACTAGGATCTTGGTGCGGATCCCAACACGGGTATATGTATCAGGTGTTGCTTTTATTCTCTAGAGTTTCTTTTTCCTTAGTACAGAAATGCTGTATGGGAATACTTAGGATGAATGCCAGAGTCTTAAAGTGAGTGCCAAAACTGACACAGTTTTGGGTTTTTTTAATTAAGAGAATTGGATTACATTTACTGCTGGGTAAAGTGCTATCCCAAGTCCGAGTCTGAGTTATGAAAGCATACTTGAGAGATTGTTAGGCCTGGTGCTGGTCCCCTGTGGAGATAAATTTCATTCTTTGTGCAGTGAAATAAAGGCATTGTACAAAGTCCAGCTTGCTGCTGCTTTTGGATCCAATAAATGAAGATATCAGTAACATAACCAATTTCAATTAAACAGTGTGCTGATTGAAAGTCAAAAGAGCTGTAATAAATACTTTCTAATGTAGCAAAATATGATTTCATTTCAGATGCATCTTACACAATTCCATAATACTTTTTCCTCTCTTGTCCTTTTTTTTATTAGTTCTCTAGCTATTTGGCAAAAAGCTTTGTGATGCTTATAACGCAGACATACTTGTAGTAGCTTATCTCTGAAAAGTCTTTCATTATACTATTACAGCCTTTAATATTTATTAATTTTCTTTTTTTTTTTTTCAGGAAAACTGCAAGAAACTTCAACCAACCTATGTGCAAAGCTGCAAAGACAACTGTGGTAGAGGTAGGGAATTGAAACATAGTAAGCCCTATACTGGTATACTCAACATACCCCTTTATTTTACATGGTATTCTGGAGATTGGGTGGGGGGATTTCAAATCAGTGACAGTGGCCTAACCTCTCTCCTTGGATTGCCTGCTCCTGACACTATGCTCTGCTTTAGTGATTAATTCCTTAGTTGCTGTACATATGATCCTGACCAGGACTTCATGTTCACTGTGATCAGCCTTTGAAAGGGAAACAAAGCAAGAGCCTTCAAATTTGTTAAATAAAGTAATATGTGGATGAAAGGGGAAAAGAGTAGGCTTAGGCTGTGCTTGAGAAGATTCTCATAAGACTTTATGCAAAACTTCTTGAAAATAGAATCAAGTACATAACAACATAGATTAGGCAAACCATAGAGCTATCACAGTTGTGATCTCTAAAGTTTAATAAATTACATAAATACCAGTCCACAGTGAGATACAGACATTTGGCTATGTCTTGAGAAAGAGGATGGACTAGCTGATCTAGAAGTTTCTTCCAATTTTTTTGCCCTTTTTCTTTGTCTGAAATGATAATGTTTAAAAACATGAAGCAGCCTGCACTGGGAAAATATTGGTGCCTGGAGAGTTGCTAAGGCATAGCAATATGTAAAAGATCGACTGCTCTATTAGCATTTTCTTCACTCTCTGGTAAGTTTTTTATATGCCTAATAAAAGCTAAATATGGTTTGGCAGTAAGATCAAGACAAACTCTTCTAGACTATTTCTAGTAAATGGTTTATGGAAGAGGCTGTTACTTCTTCAGGGTTTTTGGTTTGTTTCGTTTGGGGGTTTGTTTGGGTTTTTGTTTGTTTGTTTGTAAGATGTTATTTGGAAAATATATTTGTTATATAAGCATCTCTGAATAATACATTTGGGAACTTCAGTTATTTCTTTGCGTCTAACAGAACTATGACAAAAAATACCATGGTATTTGCCACATGACTTACAGTGACAATGCAGCAAAACATTTTCATGTTTTGTTTTCAAGAAAGGTTTCAAGTATTTTTCTATTTAAAAATTAAATAAAGAATCTTTTCTTCTAGACACTTGTCCTTCATACCTTGTTCAGTCTGGCATTTAAAGAATTTAAGTAGATCAAAGCCTTCCACCTACATTCCATCTTATTCTCTCTTTCTGCTCTTCTATCCACGTATGATAAGGTAGAATTTTCTTGTCATTGAGCAACTGATGTGACATCGTTCTTGCTGTAATTCCCCTTATCAGTTGTTAGTAGATCTGCTGTGAATTGTGTCCACTTTGAGTCTTATTGCATTTTCAATATCATTTATAAAACTGTCAATCTTTTTGATTTAATATGCCAAAGATGGCATATTAATATTACTTTACAATTCTGGTTTTTATGGACAAATGAGATGAAGATGCAAAACCAGAGATTTAGGACAAATATTTTGAACCATCCTTGACTTAACTTCTAAATGTCATTCTTTCAAAGTGAACTTCAGAACGTTGTGTTTGGTTTTAGGAGTTCAAACCCAGGGAATCAGAACGAAATATCTCAATATGGTATCTAGTACATACTCAGTATTGAGCGTTATAAGTTGTCTCAGCTCATCACTAGGGAACTGAGGCAAGTAAAAATTTGAGTTTTGTCTGACTCCTTAGTTAATGCTGTTCAAGGCTGAAGGGTGAAATTCTCAGTCCCATTTACAGGGAGAAGGAAAAGGTTTTTATAGGGTAGTAATTCAGATACTGTCTTGGCAGCAGGGATTTCTAAATTCTGGTGTTTGTTCCCAACTCTGTTTCTTTTTTTCACTGACTGAACATCTAACTGAATTTAAGCAGACAGTTCTAGTCTCTAGGAGTAGAGACTTGAAGCCAACCCTGCCTCTTTTCATCAAAATAGCTACAGGTCAGGCTTGTCTTCAAAGATAAAGTGATTACCTTCAGTTTTCAGGATTGTAGTTTCCCACTTTCCCGAGATTTACTTTAGTTTCTGATCATTGATAAAAATATGGAATGGCGTTTGGCATAGTAAGATAGCAATGAAATATAAACTACTGGCAATCCGATCTTAATGTAGCTGTGAACTTGGGAAAAATAGGAAGTTAACTGGAAATCAGTGACATTTGTTAATTGTCCTACTAAGTTAACCTGAGGAGCTGTGAAATCCAACATGCATATAGAGTGAAAGACTTTTTTTTCTTTACTTAATACTGCTGTTCTCTAGTTTTAGTGTGTGTGGTGTTTTACTCTTATCTGAAGTACAGAACAGACACTGAATATTTGTAACAATTCAGAGGGAGGCAAATTTTGTGGATGTGAAGGATTAGAGAAAAGAAAAGGAGATGAGAGATAAACCTCACTTCTCAAACTCACAGACTGATAGCTATTTGCTTAAAAATTTGCCTGTAGTTGTGAGGAGCGAGATTGTCTATGCATAGAGGCATCTGAAGAAGGAGGAAGTCAGGCTGTACTATTACCTGTTATGTTTGGGACGCACAGTGAAGAATTACTGTTTTTAAAATGTCAGATTAAACTATCTAACCCTCAGCTTTATTTATTTTGGATGGGGAAATAGTCAGAAGTAGCCATTCAGTACTCATTTTGGGATCTGAAATACATTGACTGTAAGCTTCTAATGAAATGCAACAAGTGCTTACTGATCTGCATGAATTTTTGAACTGTTGCATGCATCTCTTTTGTTTGTCTAAGTGAGAGGGAGTATAACCTGCTAATAAGATTATTAGGATAATCAGGATGATAAGGATGGGTTATCTGAGGAACAGATAACTGTGTGTAAAAACCCAACTGTGCCAAGTCCAATGGAATTTCTACTTTAATTTGAAGATGACCCATTATTAAAGGTAAAAAAAAAATTTTCACCTGAATTGCATGATACCTGTTGTTTGGAAGTTAACCTTTGCAGAGACAAATGCTAAATAATGTTGTCAGCATCAGTTAGTTTGGCTTTATCTGTATATGAAAGCAAAATGATGCAGGGAGTTAATCTGCTTCTCACTTCAGCTTGCAGAGCTTGCAGAAGTTAAGCAAGCAGTCAGACCTGTAGCTTTGCTTGAACTGAGCTCACATGCACACACTCAGCCTGAGGCTTTCAGTTGTTTTTCAGATCTATAAACTCTTTCCTGCCCCTGTTGCAAAGATGGGAGAGTTGAGAAATTGGCTGATATAAAAGAAACTCAATGGTCAGAAGTTACATACAAGCCACCGGCCCTTGTAAAGGTTGAAAGGCAGAGCGCAGCATGTGAAGAAACTTGAGAGGCTGTGTGGTGTTATAGATGTGGTAACGCTTCCCACACTGTTGAATGAAGGTCATGCTGAATTGAGGAGATGTCACTGCTGTCAGAACCCTCAACAGAGCTGTTGAATTGTGTGATGGGAAATGAACTGTGAGGCAACTTGGAGTTGCAGGGAGGCCTCTTGGATGTGTGCCTAGACTCCTAGGGCAAGGGCTGTGTTAACAGGGTATTTCTTAACGTGTGCATCTCCCTGTAGAGACCCCTCTGAGCAGAGCCCCACGGGGGCTTTTGGTCATGACACCTCTTTCTTGTAGGGAACTGGGGCTACCCAAAACCACAGGAGAAAACATGGTGTGGCCTTGCCAGATGTGGGTGTCATGACAGCATGGGGAAGGGTGATACAGGCTCAGGCTCTTTCTTTCTGCCACAGCAGAGTACAGAAACATCTGTAAATGTCCCAGATGACCCTGAGCTGTTATCTGCTTTCTTGTTATTCTCTGCTGTGAGACCTACTGACTATTTGTCCCTGGTGAAGTGCTTTGAAATCTCAGCCATTGCCAAAGTGAAAGTGCTTGGTAGTGGTAATGGTCAATATGTTTAGAAATATTTATTGACTGGCTGTCTGAATATCCAGTTTGAATAATTTTCTTGTTCAGATTGCAGAAGATGGCTAAATATATCTCCTTGGGTAAATAACATTTACACCTCAAATAATATCAGAGGAGGGAAAAAAAAAGAGTGTACTTTCTCATAAAAATGCATTAAATAAAAATCATTAAGCCCTGCGTTTTATCTCTGGTTGCCTAGTAACAACACAGCCACATCAGTGAGCACCATTTTCTCAGGTACAATGAACTATGTGGCACTAAGGGACAGAACCAGACTGAAATAAGCTATTTGTATCCTGTTATCTGTGCTAAATCATGGCATTTGGTTTTATTGAGGAAACTGGAAATGAACCTTTTTTTTGTACGTGTGTCTATTCCTTCAAATGCTTTAACAATGGCAAAAATTTCTTCACATGCACAGTTCTGTTCTGAGGAATTTTTAATGATTTTTGCACAGTGACAGTTTACTATAAAAAGCCTGTAAGTACCACTTTAAAGTGGAACAGTAATCTAATAGAATCTTTTTTGTCACCTGGATGCCCCAGCCATGGAACTCAAAACTGAACCCTGGTAAAGGATGGCTTTGGGATGGGCACAGACTTTACATTATGTGTGTTTCTGTGAAACCACAGATCAGGATGAAGGACATAGAATTGAAGTCCTTCTGTGCAAATCCTGTAACCACTGAGCTTTTGTGTTGCTATAGCCTTTTTTGATATTATTTAATTGCTCAATGATGAGTCTGTGTGTGCTCAGGCAGTGGTTGTGAGGGAGTGTCCCATGGATCTGCAGTAGGGGAAAGGCTTTGTTTGAGAATCCCATTTGTCACAGGATGGACACTGAGCTTCTTAATCCTGACACATTAACAGCTGCTTTTGGCACAAATGACAATAGAATTCTAGTTGCCATAATATGCTTGTATAATAAATTTTATATATATGTGTGTATGTATATTATAAGTATAGAAATCTTTGCATCTTGAACATGTAGGTGGTTAGTCAGGGCTTTTGACTGCAAAAGTGTATTTAGTGCCTAGGCCTTGGCTAAATCCTGAGTCAGAGATGCCTGTGGATCTGAATTTAGATAATCCAAATATAGTGTATAGACATTACAATAACCTTTCCCAGAGGAACATTAGTTGAAGGATTTGAGTGAATACTTGTGGGAGAGCAACTTTGAAATGCATGCTCATGATCCTTAGAAAGTATAGAAGGGAAAATAGCAAAATATGAGGAATGTCTCTTAGAAAGACTGATTTCATAAGCCCAAAGACTTGGATTGATGAAGCCTTCTGGGAGGCATAGCAAAGAAGACATGAAGTTAGGGAAAGACTGTGTTAATGAGTTTGAGAATAAAATTTTCTGACACGGAGAAAGTGCTGGAAGAGCAGTAGGAGTTTGACCTTGATCACAATCATTGTAATCTCAAACACAGAAAAGAAACATTGTGGAAAGTGAGAACTAAGGTCAGATATCTGAGGCTAAGCATTACAAAGCCAAAACAAACCAAAAAGCTTAAGCTTCTAATATCCAGCCCAGTACAAAAAAAGGGCTAGTTGAAAGTGGCAAGAAATCGTTTTAGGAATACATACACAGTGGACTGGGAGACTAAGGAAACTTCACTGCTCAATGAAGTGAGTAAAATTATCAGTGAAGATTACAATGAAAGCTGAAGTGTTTAGTGCCTTTTCTCCTTCGGTATTGAGCAAAGTTAACAACCAGTTTGGTGGCTATAATGGTGCCAGTCATAGAAAGTTAAAGAGCAAGTCAGAGAAAGATTGGAACTGAAATTCAGGGACTACTAGTATTGTTTTGGAAAAGCAGCTCCTAGAAACATTTGCACACCATTGCCACAGCAATTTTAGTTGGCCAAAAAGAATCTGACACCCAGAGTTGAATACTCTTTTGTTGGTTTTATTTCCCTTCATTGTATTTGATTCCTTGCTTCTGTGTGTGCATGTGCTTATTAGAACAGAAAAACAAAACATTTGTACAGCTGTTGTGCTGACCATCTTAGAATGATTAGAGAAGTACTGGAATATAAGTACTACTGGGCTAGAAGGCAGTTCATATAGTAGCTCTTGTTACATTTACTTAACATGCTTCTGATTAATGGTATGATTCTTGGGGTGTCTTCTGCATGGCCAGGAGTTGGACTTGATGATCCTGAAGGGTCCTTTCCAACATAGCATATTCTATTCTGTGATTCTTTCTATTCTATGATTTTCAGGGGAATAAACTTCTTTAATAGTTAATTTTACTATGTGGGTTTTGTTAATATTTTTTTGTTTGGTTGTGGTTTTTTTTTTTTGTGTGGTTTTTTTTTGTTTGTTTGTTTGTTTTTTTGTTTGTTGTTTTTTTTTTTTTTACTGTTGTTCTTTTATTTCCTGGTTGGTTTTTTCCCTAAGGTGGCTTTTCTTTTATATAGAACATCTAATTAAATGGCTTCAGATTTGGCACTTCACTGCTCAAGTAATGAATATTAAGTAGTTAAAATTCGTAGCAGATCAAATTGTTGCTGACTGCTGTTCAGGTAGTTTTACCTACTCATAATATAGTGCTGGAAGGTTTAAATTTGTTTTTCTTTTATCTGTCTCTTATATTTTATTGCTTTCTAAATGATACTTTTTTCAGTGTATATCATGAATTTTCTCAGCATTCAGCTTCAGAAGTTCATTGCAGATGTGAATATAATCTTCAACGCAAAAAATTCCTTTTGTCCTTGTCACATATGTTAAGAACAAATATGACATTCAAAAAGAACAAGAAAAGCAAGCTCGTGGTAAAAAGCAAGATCAGAAGATACTGCAAATTGCCTGGAAGTCAGTGTGCTGGCGAAACTGATGGAAAGCCTCTGCTTCTAAAGCTAAATTTAGAGGATTTTTCATAACATATTGTAGAAAGCCTCAATGACTGTGCATTTGAAGTATATTTCACTAACTGCTCATGTCTTCTATCATGAGAATTTGAAAATTAATAGGATTTACAATATTATAACTTTTCAGCTCTGCTTTGTGTGTAAGATGTGTAAATCAATCAACTTACCTGTCATTGCATTTAAAATCATGCATTATTATAGCATTGAAAAGATGGGAGAATTTTAGGCATGATTCAAGGAATCTGCAAGCATATATCCTGGTGTCTTAAAGTATTAATTTGTTTTCTCTGCTATTAACATCTCTGATGGAGATTTCTAGTATAGAATGAGAAAGATTTGGCATCCAAACTGAAAACGTTCCAAAAAATTGCCTTCTGACATCAAGCAAGGGCATTTTTTCAGGTGGTCAGAATACTGAGATTTGAAAAGCTGCAGCCTCATAACTTCTGCTGCAGTGAAAATTTTTGAGTAATTGAATCTGTAGCTCAGATTTTACCAGCATCCTTTTAGCTCTTGCAGCATCCCTCCCCTGCAAATGCTGCTGAATTACTCAGTTAAAAAGGTGAATATTTAAAAAGAAGTAATAGGTTGAGATACCAAGACTGACTTGACTTAAATCGTGCTGATTTTTCAGGCTGTAGACAATGGTAAAAGAATGAACAAGGACAACAGAGTAGTTTTCCATTTCTGTGTCCCAAACAGTTGCCTAGTCTTCCTTTTTTTTTTTTTTCCTCCCCAAAACTTAATTAAATTCTATTCTAGAGAACTCGTGCTCATGGTGTCCAGTGTGTGGAAATGCACTTCCATTTCTATTCCCATGAATTGGATACTAAGATCCTTAGTTTGCCACTTCTTATTCATCTGGAGAAAGCAATAACTAAACAAATCTTAAAGCAACTTCATGTTTGAACAGGTGTTTCTGGGTTTTTTATTATAGAGAAACAAACACTCCTCTCCTTTTTGTTAACCTTTGGAATAAGTCAAATGTATTTTATCAGTTTTCTTGTTGTTGTTGACAGAAGTGAAGAAAGGCAAAGACATGAGCAGATTAGCTCAGCTGGTCAGAGCATGGTGCTGGTAATGCCAAAGTTGTGGGTTTGATCCCCATATGGGTCACTCAGTTAAGAGTTGCATTCCATGATTTTTGTGGGTCTCTTCTGGCTCAGATGATTCTGTGAAATAATCCTGATTAGAATGGGGGAGGTATGTAGCCAATTGGCTGTGTAAGCAGTGGGATAAGGAGCACTTGTGCTAATGACAATATTTCACCATTTCTAGTGAAATCAGAATTTTCTAATTAGGCTATGATAAGCACAAAATTCTATTTTTATAGTTTGAAGGACTGATTTAAATGTTTCTGCCAGCTTCAAATAATAATTTTGGTTCTGTAAAGCACTTTATTCTTGGGGTTTTTTTTATTTCCGTGTGTGTCTAGTGCTTTCTTTCCCAGGCAGCTTTTAGGAAGGATAATGATTAAGTGCAAGAAAACTTTAATTCTTCTTAAAATTTGTTAATGACAATCTCTTTATACCCACATTTCTGTGGCCTGTTGAAAGTGTCTAAGCCACATCAATTGTTTTCTTTCTTTCAAACTTTTCCTTGGAAAGTACCCTGAGTACCTTCTTCCTCAAAACTGTGGAGAAGTTTATTTGAGTATTTTAGGGGGTTGGGATATCTGCCATGATTCTGAAGGTGAAGTGGACCACACTAACTTCTTGTTGAGAAACGAAGTGGTAGCATGTCAAGTAGTTTTCAGAAATCTTTGTAAATTACCACTGTCTATAATGAACGTCTGAAATAAGGAGAAGTAATAGGTGTATGCACAGAACATGCAGTTTGGGGATGAAGTTACCTTTTTGTTACCTTTATTGAAATACCTGCAGGGTTTCTTTTCCTTACCAGAGAGAACCAGCAACATAATTGGCTATAAACCAGCTGCTAATACATTGTTTTACTGGGATTACATTGCTATATGTCTTCTGCTGAGCATGCTCTGGTCTGATCCTTAGTTAGAGACATTCCTTGAATTTGAGGGTGGTTTAGTTGCACTTAAATAGACTGTAAAGTACAAAAATCACCTTCTTGGATAGTGCAATTGAATCTCTGATTTATTTTTATACTTCTATTTTACTTTTCCACTTCTCCCTTCAGTATATAAATTCCATTTAGTTCATTTTTGAAAGTAAAGCTTAAATTTATCTCCTGACCTTTAAGTAACTTTTCTTGGAATGCGTAGGATATGAGAGCTCTTTTAGTCTCTTTTCATTTGTCGTTTCTCTGATGTGAGTAAGAAAATAAAATCTTTTGTTGTGATTATGGTTGGGGTTTTTTTGGAGGTTCAATTATTGCTGGTAAAATGTCAATAATTTTAATTAAAAAGTCATTTATTTATTTTTACCTTTTAATAAGTTCAAAGGCTTTCGTTCTGAAGCAATTTGAAAATAAGTAACAAAGTACAGCAGTAATGTATTTAAAGCAACATATGGTTTGTTTGCAAAAATGTTACATTATATTCCAATAATATTGTCAGCAGCTATTCTGTTCCTGAGTGGAAGTATTTGGGATGTAGTGAGTCCCCTTATTTGGCAGAGTACAGATTAAACAGGTTCTTCTACTATTAACTAGCCTTTAGCAAATGAAGACCATATTCACTGGTTGTGGGTTATGTTTGTTGTCTTCTGGCTCCTCTCCCATTATTTAATTCTATGATTGAAAAATAATTACATCTTGCAATCTAAAAAAATATTTTCCGAAGTTGCCATCTCCAGATGTGAGAAGATGATTTTGTATATATCCCACATGGATGGTTATGTTTTATTTTTTGTTAAGAACCTAGGTATTGAATACAAATTGGGTGCTTTATCACCTCATTTCATCAGCACAAAGCACAAATCACAAAATGTGATCACAGCCAGCAGGAGTTCACTGATGACTTACATCAGAGCAACCACAGGGTTTCGGAAGGAATCACTCCTTAGGTGTGCCTGCTGCAGGAGGCTGGTTTGATTGGTAATGCTGGGACTGCTAGACTGCTGGATATTAAAGTGCTCTCTCATGCTTTCAATTCAGGTAATTTTACTATAAAATAATAGTGTAAAATCCAAAGGAATGAATTTAAGGAGATAAGAGAACAGCTATCTTCACTTTTCCTTTTGGTGGATACAGAATTATATGGACATACTAGTGCAAGTCATCAAACAAGCAAGCCCATCAATTTAATGGAGGAACTTCTTTGAGAAATGTCAGTATCTTCAGACTTTGAACATGTTCTTGAAACTTAAGACTATTGTGTATCCTTGTTGTGCTAATATGTGACTAGCTTAAAAATTTCTGAAGTGTAGTTCTATGTGTATGGGAGAACCTCTTCAGAGACTGGTGGTTAAATTTTTCATATTCTTTCATATACATAGCCTTTGCAGATCATCAGGTATGCTTCCTATTTTCTTTGTGGTGTTTATCCTGGAGCTGCTGTGTGTGAGTACCTAGAGCAGGTAATTTGGTGCTGTCTGTTTTCTTCTCTGCTGTCAGCAGTACAGCATGAAGGAAGATGTCAAATGCGTGCAACGGAAAGGGGTCGTTGGAGGAAACAGGCAGCAGGTGCGGAGAAGTGTGAGAGGAGATTAAGCCTGAGGCAGCTACAAGTGGAGGTGGTAATTGAGGAGATTGAGAACAGAGAAAACAAAGGTGAATTGAGTATATTCTAGCAGGGGCTCCTGATTTAGGAGGATCTGTGGCCACATGACAAAAATGTAGGAGATTTATGTCAGTTTTGCTTCCCTAATGATCAGATACGACGTACTGGCAACAGATCTCATTGTTTTTCTCTGTGGTGTTTACAGAGGATAACAGTCTACTAGAAAGAAGGCAAATGTAAAGGTACATAGGATCTTCAACAGCATGGAACAGGCAAATAAAGAACTGCTATGTGCTGTTCCTGTATGGCACAGAAAAGGGAGAACACAGTGAAATTACAAGAGGTAATAAAAAATGTTTTTCATACTAGTTAAATTTAAGAAATGCATCAGTAGGTTCTTTTGGGTTCTGAGAAAACTATTAGCTCCTAGCTCATCAGAAGCTATGAAGAAGGTGGTGTATGTCCATCCTCTGACTGAGGACATCCCTCAACTGGCACTTGCTAGCAGCTGGGAGAGGATAACCAGAAGTACCACACTATCTTTTAAGATCCTGTTGCTAAGAAGAAGGGCTACTTGGCTAAGTGGACCTTCAGCGTGACCCAGACCTGGCTCATTATGTGAACGGTTCTCTAACAAATATGAACTTCACAGGTTTTTACTGTTCCCTGCCCTTCAGTATGCTTATGAAAACATTTATTTGAAGTCTGATGTGAGCATAATGCTGTAATTATTGGCCAAGACGTGCCTTTATCAGGCTATTTGGTAGTTGCGTGATTTTAAAGATATAAAACTCTCTTTTTCAGGATGGATATTGACTGGCTGTCATTCCATTACTGTAGAATTTTGACAGGAGTAGAAATTTCATGGTCTGTCTGATCTTAGAAAAGGAAAGAATTGAATTCGGAAGATCCTGTTTCATCTCCCTTCATGCAGGCAGAACTCAGTAACCTGCTTTGCTTTTTTCTGTAGTTCAGTAAGTTTGTATAGTGTGTTCTTAATTTCTAGTGAACTGTTTTCAGAGTGTATGTCACAGTTTTAAAATATCGAAGCTTTTTGTGAAATTCAGTCTAAATAATTAATACTAACTTCTTTTCCCCTCTTGTTTGTCATTAACCATCATGAATGGTTGATCACAGTTTGTGATCTTGAATGCAGACACATAAAATTTATTCTTATAGCCCTTATTATGTATTTTAAGGTTTTTTGAATTTTATGATTTTTTGAATGTTAAAATGAATTTTCCAGTGACATCTTGACTCTTCCAGTAGTGAACTGAAGAAGTGTACTGATGAGTTTGTCTTGAGCATCTAAGGGGCTAAATTCTATTTCATTCCTCCTGTTGTTTTGTACATTTAACCAATTGTAATGTTTTATTTTACTAATGCTCTTCTAGGAATGGTCATTATTTCAGTTTGAAGAACTGAACTAAGATAATTACGATAGTGATAGAGAGATTTAATAAAGTTAGAGTAAAAATAAGCTACTTAAAAATGCATAGGTTTGTTAGGCTCTGATTCTCCCCCCTTCTCTTTCTTTCTTTCATGTGCACGTTTTTGATTTTTTTTTCTGTAATAAGGAATTATATTGTAATTTCTGGTTATAACTTAGTTTTATGAAAACTGAGATTTAAAACTAAACCACCTGAAAATATTTAACATATCATAAAGTACATATTTAGGCTGCAGAAGTAGGTAGATGGAACATAGTCAAAACAAAGGCCTTTTTATTTTTGAGTGTTTTGGCATGAATAATTTGTCATTGTCATTTCCTTACCAATTTTTGGTCAGGAACCAGAGTTTTTTATTTTTCTTACTAGAAGTCCATAACTATCAAGGTTTTCTCTTTCTCTCTGGAAAATTCTGAAATAAAACCAGAAGAGTAGCTGAATTTCTGTAAGGAAAAGGAATTCAAATTGCTTTGAAAAGGAAAAGTAGATGTAAATTAGAGAAGGAAATTATATTGTGAAGCAAATGACCACTGCCTTTGTGAGTGCTGATACGAAAAGCAATGGCAGAAGGCTCTTGCGAATCATACTGGAGAGCAGCTTTTATGTTCTGGGTGTACTTGCAGATAAACCAGTGTTCAGAAAGGACTGAATTCATTCATCCTCCTTCCACTGTCAGCAATCAGAGAAGATTTGCAAGAACACTATCCCCAGGAAGAAACCTCCAATACTGTAAAACTCTTGCAACAATGAAAGGATTTTTGAATCAGGGATCAGAGCATTCCCAGAAGAGAAAAGTCAGCTGTCGTGGTCTCATGGAGTTACTTTTTAGCTCTGCTGGTATAGCAAAGACGTAAATATTTTCTGTCTTTTCTCACATTGATGAAATGAAGATTTAAGATGAATACATGTGATAAAGGTAATCTAAAAAGTACCAGAGGATTTTGATTTTGTAATTACAAAGAGTACAAGAGGTGGTCTGCCCTGATTAGTTCCCTCTCTGTGCTTTGCCAGACTTGGTGTCTCTTGGGTGGGATGACACGTAATGATTTTTGATGTTTACAAAGATTCTTCTGTACGTTACAAAATAAAGCCTGAGGCAGGGTGAGTACAGAAGAGAAAGAAGAGAAGCATAGGTAGGATGAGAGCAGAGCAGGAGAAAAACTCACACACATCCTTTGAATTATTGATATGGATGCACTCCTGCCTTTCTCCTTGAGGCTTCGGCTACAGAGGTGTTACAGGGCCGACTCATAAAGAAATATGAAACCTGAAAGGGAAGTGAGTACTCCCAGTGATGGGACTATTAAATTTGCAGTATTGTTCTTGTCTAGGAAGATACTTGGGTAATGCCTTGCAGTGGCCACAGGCACTAAGGTGCTGATTCCCATAGCCATCTGATTTCCTGATGTCTCTTCAGCTGGCATAGCTTCATCTCTGGCAGTGCTGATGGCAGGCAGCCCATGCACGGTGCCTCATCATTGAGTTTCCTGGGAGAGAGAGCTGGAGCACTCAGACAGTGTTTGTACTTCCCCTGCATGACTTCTCCCTTTTCCATGTAAACATACTGATTATTTCGCTTGCAGAACTGGAAGACAGTTTTTCATACATCACATGCAAATTCTTAATCCCTTTCCAAAATTCCTGTTTACTGCTGTGGAGATATTTGAACATATTTAATTTTAGTTACATTTGATGCTTATTCCACATAACGGTAGAACATGGAAAGGTGTTCTAGTCATCAGGGTTCCTTAGGCTTATCTAAAATCCCTGGGACAAAATACAGTTTGCAGTGCTATCTTCATGTAGGATGATGTTTGGAAATAATAAAGGAAAAACTATCAGGCTGACTGCTGTGTCCCAAGAGACAAAATACAAACCAATTAGCAGAATGGCGTGACTGATAACAAAATCCAACAATTTATTGTAGGATGAATAATTTATTCTGTGTATTCTATGGGGGGAGAGACTCAGTGTGTCAAGTTTTCTGACAGCATAATTCTGCTGGAGTTTGTTGAATTGTGCCAAGATTTTGGTTTTATAATCTCAGCTGCTGCAGCAAATAAATGTAGTTATTCTGTGAGAAAGTTCAAATCAGGAGCAATTAGTATTCCCCAGGCCTAGTTTTCCATCTGATAAGTGAAGACAAATTTAATTAGAAAGGGAGAATTTGGGAATTCTGCTGGTAGCAGATCATCTGCTTGCCTATTGCTTCATTGGAAAGCCTTGTCTCCTGCTTCTCCTCCCTTTTGAGCATGTTCTGACAGTAGTCATTGCACCAAAAGTGCATTGTGCTTCAGCTGTGTGCTTCAGGATTTTTTCATTTTACCATGTATAATATGGAGACTTGGTCTCCATATTAATCTTGAAATGCATGTATAAAATAAGAAACTTAAATTGAGATGGATGAAACTGTAGCATTTTTTCATGAATACCCAAGTCAGAATTTTCAAGATACTGATTTGATTGTATTCTCCTTATCTTCAGTAAGGGCTTTCTGGATGTGGGGCTCTGCTCTCCATGAACACTAAGGCTAGTGTTGCTCTAGCTGTTCTTGCCTCTCACTTCGGATGCTTGCATTGTAGATTTCACAGCACATCCTTTCTGTCTCTTTAACCCAAGGCTTTTTTTAGGGATCATCTGAACTTGATCCTGTGATCTTTAGTTTTTAAATTTTTCTTCTCCTTCTCCTGCTTTTAGGGTGGATTGTTTGGTTTCTTTGTTTATTGTCACAATTCAAGGCACAGTAGGAAGGTGATTGTCTATCAGATATACTATAGATTTTAGTATTGATCATATTGTGCAATAGGATGTCAAATTGAGTTTTAAACTCTTTAATGTTGCTTCACTGGTGATAGCTGTCAAAAGATTTACCCTTACCATATCCTGGGTCTTGTTTTGGGGTCATTCGTCTTTGGACATCCCTAAGAGTTTAATGAATTCCTGATGATAAGGCATTTTGGAAGCTTTCTTGTAATCTTTGGTAGATTACAGAGACTGCCTGTGTAGTAGATTGTTGTCTTTGTCTGTTGCTCTAATATTACATGTTCTCCTTGGGGTTGGATGCACCCACAAACAACACAAACATTAGTGTCTGTTTTGTGGCAGCGTGAGATGTGCTCTGAGTGCCTCGGACTTGTCAGGGAAAGCACCAGCCATGGCTGAGGGTCCTGGACACCTGTGCTGCAGGTATCTGTCTGTAGCAGGGTCTCTAACTAGACCACTCCCAACTCTGACATAGAAGGAAGGAAACCCCTGTTGTCTGTGGTGCTCCAGATAGATGACATTTCAAATCTACTATGTGTGGATGAGTGTCATTTTGTGCTGAATCTCTGTTTCACTAACTGTAAAGACTTCTAGATCTTCATCTTGCATGTTCTTTCTTACAATCCATTATTACAGTTCATATGTTTTCTATTTTATTTTTGAGTACACTATGGAAAACCTTTGATCCAGCTTCTGTGTCTGTATCCTCTAAATTCATACCTTCTGCATTATATTTTGATATTTTGCTACTAACATATTGTTTTCCTCTGTTTGAGCAGAAATTATTTGTAGGTACAAACAACTCTGTTGTAACTGTACATAGTATATTTCTTCAAGTTGACCATACAAATGGGCCAGCTAAAACATAAATTACCTTCAGTTTGTATGAAGAAATATGTTTTGAAAGAAGAGGACAGATAAGCATCAAAGTTAACCTTTTTTAAAGGCTATATCTATTTTGTCCCTTTCCTTAGTTTTCTTGGCGTGATCTGCTGTATATTTAGTATTTCATTTCAAAACTTCATTGGTAATAAAACCTCTCATTGAATATTTTTTTTCTAAATATTTTCACTTTTCCTTTTCACTCTGTAGGTAGAAGAAATTGTTGATATAGGAGCATTTGCCCCAGAAGATATTCATGTTCCCAAAATCTATGTTGATCGTCTGTTACAAGGAGAGAAGTTTGAGAAGAGAATTGAAGTAAGTAGCTGAGCTTCTCAGTCACAACATATTTCAGCTTGGAGTGTTTTTAAAATTTGCATGGTTTTTAGTCTGGCCACCAAGTCTTAGCACTGAGAAAATAGTGTAAGAAAGCCCCATTCAAGTTTTTCTAAAAACTGGAGCTTAGGTAAGTACTTAGGTAGTTGGGTGGGAGCCTGAGGATTAAGCTTTCTTTCTTACATCTCAGTCTTTGTGGTTAAGTCCCTGAATAATTTAGAGCAACTGCCTGTAGCCCTGGATGACTTTACTGCAGTTGAAACTCTAGTGGAAAATGCTACTTCACTCTCTTTCCCTCTCTCAGTTTACCTCCTGTAGACACAACAAGGGGAATGCCTAGACAAGGATCTGACTTTGACAAGTAGCTACTTTCTTTTCCACTGGAGAGCTTTTGATGTGGGCACGTAGGGCCAGCCTCAGTCCCTTTAGTGCCATGTACTGAATTATGTTACGTTGCAAAGGTCCTGGAAATCTTTGTTCCTTTTTCTTTAATCAGGAACTTTTTTAGCTGGTGGCCTTTCTGGTGTGAATAAAATATGTCAAAAGCTATTAAAATTGCAGCAATAATATTCCACCACTGAAAACATCCAAGAAAATTATGATTATGTAATTGTTCTTTGTTGTTTCTGTGGCTTTGCCACACTCAGGCTATGTCCCTGTATTCATTTTGGTGATGTGACAATGCTTTTAAAGTGCGGTTGAAAATTCTGTATTTCTTCAGTGTCTTTGTGCTCTGGAGGTGGGAATTATTCAAAATGTCGTCAGAAAATGTGTTCAAAGGGAAGATGTATGAGACAAGGAAAAAAAATCATGAGAAAAAAAGTGCAGAAAGGAAATGTAATAATTAAACTTTTGTTATTAAAATCAAGTCACAAAGTCCTAGAAAGTCGTACAAGGCCTTTTCTCTGAGTATTCTCTTTTGTGAATGCTAAGGTTAAGAAGCTTTTTTTTAAAATTCCATCTGTTCATTCTGCAAAAGCATATTGCATGTTGTTGAGTAATTGACTGCAAACAGATGTGTCAAATCTTTTTTTTTTCCCTCTGGTTATGTTGGGTTAGATTGCAATTAATGGCCTGTTTTCTTCTCCTGAGTGGCTGCATTATCTCCCAGAAAAGCTTTTTACCTTTTATGACAGAAATCTTTTTTTCATTTATTAAAATATCGCTTCTACTGCATTTTGGCTGCATAAGTGAATACCCCTTTAGTCAATACCTACTGGATACCTGATGAATACCTACCCAGTCATCTGCCCCCTTCCCTATATGCTTCAGAAAAAAAGTGGGGCAGGGGTGAGGGAGAAAGCTACTATAAACTGCCAGGCAAAATTGTAACAGAGATTAATTTCAATTATGCAATTTTGTAATTCTGGCAGTGGCACCTCTCATTACTAGAGGTATAGGAAGGAAATGGCAGATTTATTTACTCTTCCATTAAATTTTATATATGAACTGGCTGTACACAGAAAAACCCTGAGTATGGTAAGTGGTGAGAGAAGATGAGGAATATAAGAAATAAAGAGAAGCTAGTCTGTCATAATTCTAACTGGCTTTAAATAGCAGTTCCTGCCTAATATGGCTCAGAAGTGGTCTCTGTAGCACCAGCTATAATTTCTATCCAACCTTCTCTTTGCTGTGTAGAAACCTTCTGTAATTGTTCTTACTTTATCCATAATCCGCAAGTGAAGCAATTCTAGGGAAAATAGCCAAGGCATAAAAAGGAAGTTGATGGGAAATTCATTCAAGAGGATTGATACTGACTGTTTCTGACTGCCTAAGGGGAAAGTGACTCTGCAAAAATTCTTTTGTGGTGATGAAAAGTAACAGGATAATTTTTTCTGATGTGTTAATTGTAGCCTGAAGTAGGAGGGGATATGAAGACAAATGGGGGTGCAGGACATGATGTTGCCCAGAGGAATTTTATCTGCATAGGAGAAATGTGAAAGAACATAATCTTTGTAGACAGTAGTTTAAAAGAAAGATGTTACAAACTTCTTGAATGTCATGGCATTTTCACCTACATGTGATTTACAAAACATCAACTTAAGATGAGAAAATTTCAGGAAACAACTTCATGGAGGTGTGCAAGATTATAGAGATTTATGTTTGAAAACTTTGTTTCTTAGCTCCTAGTATCTTTAGATGAATGGCATTTGTCTGTCTCATCCTTACAAATCTAGAATAGCTCATTGAATTGAATGAATGCAGAAAGAGAGCAGTATTTGTATTTTTGGCTGACATTTTACTAATCTATTTAGGTATCTCTGGGGTAATGAATCTCAGACTTGCTAGTATTTGCACTAATGCTTGTTGCCTTCTTCACAACTTCTCTATGTATCAGGCTTGGCAATACAGATGAAGAAACAGTATTTTGCTCTAAGGCTGTCATTGGCGATATTTGATTACTCCATTGGCTTAGATAAGCTTGAATGCATACAATAAAAGGTCGTTTTTTGTAGAAGATGAATAAATAACTTTATTCTTAGAGCAAATATCTCAGTGCAATCACAAATCAGGCTTTTGTGTCTTGAGAAGTAAGAATCTGGATTCTAATCTTTACTTATGATTACTTCTTATTTTGCAGCGCTTATCAATCCGAAAGCCTGAAGGCTCAAAAGCCCAACAAAAAAAAGGAGACAATGTGAGGGAGAGGATCATCAAACGGGCTGCTTTAGAGTTTGAGGATGGCATGTATGGTATCCTTCAGTTGTGCTATAGGTTAAAGTGATTGCTGACTAGAATAACAAACCCAAATGGTTTGTTTAGAACAGGTTAATTAACATGCTCATTGTCTTTACTATACTCTGGGATTCTCTCATTTTTTTAATACCCAATTGAAATAGAAGGGATGCTAAGACAAAATACGTGGAGTTTCTGTTTCTGGTGGTTTTGTTAGCAGTTAAATGTGTCGCCAGAATTTCTTGAAAAACTTGGAAAGGAAGCGTTATTTGCACTGTCATTTCTTTTGTCATGTAAAGGATTTGACAGAATGCAATTAGACAGTCCAAATGGCAAAATCATTCATCACAAATATGAGGCATCTAAGTGAAAACAAAAGTGTTTGTGAAGGGAACAGTTCTTATCAACTCATAGTACAATAGTAATTTTTTGAAATTTACTAGTTTGCAATAAGTGTTCGTGCCTTAACCACTTCTTTTCAGCTAATCTGGGTATTGGAATCCCACTGTTGGCCAGTAACTTCATCAGTCCAGACATAACTGTTCACTTACAGAGTGAAAATGGAGTCCTGGGTTTGGTAAGAATATATCTTGGTCAGTTAGTATAGTGTTTGTATTTTGCTGTGGCTATGTTTTATTTCCTGCCCACCTCCAACTTGATTATTATATTACTAAAAAATCATATTGAAATATATGCTATATTTACATCATCACAAAATTCTCATTGTGCTGCAGGGAAGTTTTTTAGGAAATGTTTATTTTATGATTATGGTACTACTTTACTAAGGATGTCCTTAAGTACATGTTTTTCTGGATTCAGAACCATCAGGACTTTGCAAGACTGAGCATTGCAAACCTTATCAAACATAATTTTAAATAAAGCTTAAAGTGAATATTATTTTTACTGTCTTTACTGTCATATGGCTTTATGAAGTTTCAGTTATGACCTTTTTCTGAAAAATGTCTGTCACTTTGGTTAAGAACAACAACAAAAAAACCCCAAATACAACAAACCTCTTACTTCATGGTTGTTTAGTAATTCTAATATCCTTGAACGATATGTCAATCAGCCCTGATATGTTACTTGATGTAAATCATGGCTTGTAATGTCAGGATTTTTTTCTGACAAAAAATAGAATTCTGATTTAAAAAGATAAAAAAATGCATGTCTGTCATGATCTAGTTTCAGTATTAAACATTAGAAATAATAAGGCGATTATGGATTGTGTTTTAAAAGTATTTTAATATAAAATTTGACATACATCTGTATTGTTGACAGGGTCCTTATCCACTTGAAAATGAAGTAGATCCAGATCTGATTAATGCAGGTAAATATTTTAATTAAATTTAATTAATGGAAAATGATTATTCATTGTTAATCTAAAAATTTTCTTTTGATACAGTATTTGAACCCAGTGTCCTGTTTTATTTGATAACAAATATTAATATATTTGTCTTTTAAGTGAAGGTTGGTTTTGATCAATGACAATGTTTAATATTCTAGTTAGAGCTAGATGCTTTGATTCATTTTAGTAGCTACTGGGGGAGACTCTCTTTCAGGCCTGTCAGTAAATGGTCAAATCATCCATTTCAGAAGTGAGATTGTTTTGTGCAGCCTGTATGGGAATATGGGTTTATTTTCCTGCTGCTTTTCACCTTGAGTCTTCTAGAAAATGGTTTTCAATGATTTATGCTTGGGACATGTTTTAAAACATCCTGTGTATAATGGCCTGGTTTATTCCCAGCCAGGAATATAACTCATTTGCATTCAGAGAGGGAGTGGTAGCCAAGGCAGGGGGAAAGAGCTGCCCAGCTGGGACCTGGCACGCTGAGGGCGCTGCTGCAGGCTGCTGCTTTTGCCACTGTTAGCAGGGAATGGCAGTTCTCACATACTGTGGTTGCCCAGCTGTTTTGAGGCATTTCACCTCAGAAGCAGCTATGCAATGTAAAGATGTAAGTTTCTTATGATTTAGTGCACCTGTCTGATTTCTTCTTTTTTCATGGAAAAGTTGTGCCTGTGTATACTCTCTGTTTCCATGTAAAAATACACTTAAATATTGCATTGTGACAAACAGAAGTAGGCCTTGGAACCTTGTTATTAATATTAATGGTATAGATTATAGAGCTGACATTTTAGAGTTTTTTTCATATGGAAAATACACACATTTCATGTGTTTTATTCAAATAGACACATGCATACATACAAATACAGGCATGGGTGTGTACATATGTATCTATACAGACAGTACCTTTCTCAATGGCTGTTAGCAAGTACAGTTAAACTCTCATAAATCAAAGGAGATAAAGTACTGACATAAAATAATTTTAATTTAATATCAGCCCAGCAATTGTTCACTGACTTGAAACATTTGCTGCCTGGCTCAACTAAATGATACTTATCATAATGCTATGTAATTGCCCGTTACTGTACTATATTTTAAACGTGGCATTATTTGAGGCCATTTTCTGGTTTGAAATAAAAAATGCTTAAGAAATTGAGTCCACCATTTTGCCAGTATCTATGTAATTGTTTTGATACACTGTATGAAGGAATATGTCAGAGGTGTCACTGGAAGGAAAAAAATTATTTAGAAGAAAAAAATATAGTCTAAGTGTGAAATTATATGCATGCACATTAGAACTTAAGTTTTAATATGGGTGTGCATGAGAAATGAACATATTAACAGAGTGACAGTGAAAAGAATATCCAAGAACTTATTAAATTTTCTGAAAAAGTTGTGCTTTAACATGGGAATCAAGATGATCTTGAATTGTTATTTACAGTTGATAAACGTTTTTTAAGAGTTAATCTAGAAGGCATGAAGCTAACACAAGAGGTCAGAATGAAACATGGAAATTAGATTATTCTAGTATTGGTAATGCAGTGTTAAGCAGTTTCACATGTCCCTCTGAAGCTGCAGTAAACAGGACATGGGATAGACTAACCTCAGACCTACCACCAAAATAATTATTGCTATAAATGCTGAAACATTCATATGGTTGGATTAAGACCATTCTAGGTGCTTTCCAGCCAAATTTGTAAAACCGTGTGAAGAAAACAGAAGCTAAATGGTAGAGGAGTAGAAATTATTCTTGTTCTCATTCGTTAACTGGAATGAGCCAGTATCAGCCCCAAAGTGTGGTTTAAAGTTTTTAACACTTGGTTTGGGCCGTTGCCAGATTTCTCTCTGCAAATGTGATTGTATTGCTCTGAAATATGTATGGGTTTTTCTGTTTGTCCCATTTTCTTAATGTCTCACATGAAGTATATCTTGACTGCTACTGAAAGGTAGACAACTGTATTACAGCAGAAATATTTAAAAGTACTGACCTCCTGAGAGCATTTTGAACAAGTGGGTAATGTGGTGCTATTTTTACATTATTCTGTGGTCCTTAGCCTGTGTCTCTCTCTTCTCATCATTACCTCACCTTGTCACTTTATCCCAGGCTTCTCTCTCCATGTTGCTGCCTGCAAATCCTGTTTTCTCTCCTGCTGCCTTGCGTGGGTGCCCTGTAGGGAAATATAATTCAGGCAGTCTCAGGAGGTCTAGGTGTTTGCATGATGAAATCTTGAGAAGTGTGCAAGACCACTTTTATGACCTTAATTCTATACTATTCTGTGTGTCAAAATTTAATTTCCATACAAATGGCATAAAATACACATCAGATGAGTTCAATTAAAGCGCATATCTTAGATCTGTTTTAAGTTTTATGCACTGTTTCTTTCCCTATTCCCATTTTCTTAGTTAATTTCATTGGCTTTTTTTCCTGTGTTTTCTGGAAGCTGTTTAATGATGCTTTATTCCCCTCCCCCTTTGTTGTTACACTAACTGTTTCTTCACTATGTCACCTGTTGCTAAAATATTTTGGTTGTTTTTTCCTCTCGAGTTTACCATGCTTGTTTTATAATTTCACCTTCATCTGTATTTTTTCTGCCTTTTCAGAGGCACCCTGTGTAAATGTTTGTTGCTTAGACTGATTCAAAGCACAGGCAGAAGAGGAAAAAAAGGGCCCTCACAGAGTCAAAATAAGACACTGCCAGGTGTGCTCCATTGCTTGACTCAAGCATTGTGCAGATAACAGTACAGCACAGAGAAGCACATTTTCTTGTACCCTTTAAAAAAGCAAGAATAGGCTAGACCTGTCATTCATTCTTTTGTATTTTTCATTATTAGCACTATAAACTGTTCAATCTGATCTGCTTGCTTTTCTTTGCAGCCTCTCCGTGTCCTGAAGACTTTATCTTTCTCTGTTTCAAAAGACAGTTACTTCTCACTTTTTCTGTTAATGGAGCAGAAAGCTAAAGCCCATAGATATTTCTTACACTCTGGTGTTCGTGATGGCTCGTCTGGAACTGCTTGTGGTCAAAGAGCAGGCAATCCTATCATTAGAAACTCTAACAAACTGCTTCACAATTCAATAGGATTGATTAGGTTTACATGTGACATAATAAGTGTAATCAGGTCCATAGTTGTACTGAATCCAAAGGAATTTGATAAAAACCTCTTACTTCTTGGTAAATAGCTGTGACTTCATTTGTCAGAGACAAAATGCATACATACTGTAGCTTATTTCTTTTACAGGTAAGGAGACAGTCACTGTTCTTCCAGGCTCTTCCTATTTCTCTAGCGATGAATCATTTGCAATGATAAGAGGGTATGTAACAACACAAACCCTGATCTTTTTGAAACGGGAAAAGAATAAACTGCGTTAGTGGCTGAACTCATTAGTTTTCTTTCAAATGTGGTTAGCATTTAACAACTTGTAAAATTACCATTGACTTAATCAGTGATGGTTTATAGAGGGTTAGGTCTAACTATTGGAAATAAAAAACCACTGTAACTAATAGATACCATGGTGATGTTTGTGCCTACCACCACCTGGCCATATATAAACACATTTATAACTATGTTTTAACAACTATTTTTTGGTCATTTCTAAGTATCTAATCTGTACTTGCACTCTGTATATTGTCTTTGCTCAGCTTGCAACTGTGATTCTCATTCCACCTTCTTAATGGAAATTCAGTGTCCGCACCTGTTTTTTGTTTGTTTTGCAGAAAGGAGGTTGGATGCAAACAAACGCTAAATCCTAATGGCTCTGAAAAGATAATGAGTGCATGTAAATATGTTAAGGAGTGCACTAAAAAGCACAAGTTCAGAGTTGATTGACTGCGCATGCAATTAACCAAACCAGACAAATGTAGGAACATTATTGAGGCTCAGTAGGCATAAAGAGACATTCGCATCAGTGATACATCTAGGGGGAAAAATCCCAACTACATGTCTGACAAATGGTTGCTACCTCTGTCATATGCCACCATTTTTAAATGGATGTAATGAGAATGAACAAAAGCTTAAGATTTGTGGGCTGTTACTTGAACATGATATGCTAATTACACACTTTCTGTTGCCAGAGGCCATGTTGATTTGACAATGCTTGGAGCTATGCAGGTGTCTAAGTACGGTGACCTGGCCAACTGGATGATTCCTGTAAGTAGGTTTTTGAACTACTGTCAGTGTACTGTGTTTAGGATAACATAAATGTAGCTGAGGATCAGGCAAAGGAGAAAAGGGCAGAAGTAGAATGGGGATTGTGAAGCTAAAAGCATTAAAATAGAGGATATGTGTATTTTTCATGCATACTTGCAGGAAATTGCATATGCAATCCATTATCAGAAGTCAGCCTTCTAAAATTATGCTTGCGCATTGTGAAAAGCAAAACATTATTTATGCAAGCCTTTTTCCTGCCTCTTATGTCCATGCCTTTCAAATGTCACAGTTCTTTTGCTGAGGACTGATGCTTTTTCTTGACAGTGACGACTCTTGTATGGTTGTACTTGGAGCAGTAAGTTGAAGGAAAGTGTAAACCAGCAT
This sequence comes from Aleadryas rufinucha, assembly GCA_013397815.1. Taxonomy (NCBI): domain Eukaryota; kingdom Metazoa; phylum Chordata; class Aves; order Passeriformes; genus Aleadryas; species Aleadryas rufinucha. The sequence goes on along the minus strand of VZTH01016531.1, from coordinate 81,703 downwards.
GTAGCTCATTACAAAATTATTTAAAAAGTCTGCATTATTTTTCTGTGTTTCTGTCAAAAGATTGCAGCATTGCCCTTTCAAATACATTAAGAAAAAAGCAATAATACTGTATTTAGCCAAACAGACCTTCAGGTTTCAATGATAGAAGTGTAAGCTTATCCCAGTATTATTTAAGCAGCTGATGACATTAAGCCATTCTTTGAACTTTATGTTTTAACATTAAATAACATAAGTAACTTTCATACTGTTGACAAGTTTGATATTTTCAATGGCTTTCAATATGCTACTTTTTGATATGGTTTGTGTCAGAGATGTCTAGAAGCAAATTTTCTTATTAACCTTGTTTAAAGTAATGAGGCAAATTTCTATATGCCTGAGCAGTGTTAAAGGGCTTGGGAAACTCAAAGATGATTAGAGGAGGACAAAAACCCAAATGAATGTCCCGTCTCTTGGAGAAGCATTAGTTCAACCCAGCAGTCTGTGACTTCTCCAGCAGACCTTTGAGCGTGGAAGTCAGGGAGCAGGGGCTGGAGCATACAGTGCTCTTATGGAGAGGTGACAGAATCTGACATGGGAGCTATACAAGCAGGTGTGGGAGAAAAGGTTGTGTGAAGGGCTATTCCATGTTTCTGTGTGAGAATTGTGGGGCATGAGAAGGGGTTATGGCTAGGTTGAAATGTGCCTTTCAAGATCTGAACTATAAAAATATGAAGACAGCATTTTGTACTAATAAAGAGATTTGTTTACAAATATATTTCTTGAAACATTGAAGCTAAGATTGATTGTAATCTTTCTCAAAACGGTGCAGATTTACATCTTCTTCCCTCAGTGCTTTAAGTTCTCTAAAAGATACTGAGTTTAGTTTTGCATTCATATATATTGAGAAGATTATTTTTTATATCTGGTATTCCGTATTTTACCTATGAGGTTGCCTCTCAGTTCTGTTTGACCCCAAATTTATGAATAACAGGAATGTTTTCAAAACAGGAAAGTATTTTATACAACTTCCAATACTGTTTGACTTTTTATTACCTTTGAGGTATGCTGTAGTATGTAGTAAGAAGGTACATGTCAAGATGGATCCACAAGGTACATGTCAAGGTACATCCACAAGATGGATCCTTGTGACTTTTTGCTGTCATCATTTTCCACTCTTACTAATCTTTGGCTGTTTGCAAATTTCCTCTGCAGTAAGTTTGTGTTAACTTGTGAGTAAATATGCCCAATGACTTCATAAATCCAACCAGAAGGCTTTCCAAGCAGCAATAATTTCTCTTTGGTTACTTTTATTGAGATCTGTTGAATGGATGATTCTTAATCTACTTTATTGATGTGTTACTACTACTCTACAGTACAGATTTTTAAAATGGGATTAACCAGCCCATAGATATTCAGATCTCCCTGCTTTTTCTGTAAATAAGATGATATATTATTGTCAGTCAAATTTAATTATGAGCAAGATGTGTTTCTTTTTTAGTCACAAGATTTGTGTGTGGGTGATACAAAGATTGACTTTGCTAAAAACTCATAGTGTAAGGAAACTTTAAGCTGTATTTTGTTCTAACATTTTTCACTTTGCTTTCATTTAGTTTTGGTTAAATATTTCTTATACACTGTAGCTTTTGGATTCTTGTATTGATGGTATTTGCCATTATTTCAGAGGCAAGTAATAACTCTGTATGTTTTGAGCAAGTACCATCATGAAGCAGTCCTTTCTGTCCCATAAGAGCTTGATAACACTTGAGCCCTAGTGTGTGCATGTTTGTGTTTACTTGCACTTATTATTAGGAACTGAGCTGAGGAAGTCTCGTTGAAGTAATTACAGCCCTTTCTTTGCTCTTATCTGCTGACTTTTAATGGAGGGAAAAATCCCATGAGTAAAGGAAGAAGAGGGTGTGAATATTTTAAGCACATGCAGTAAACAATGCTGTTTGCTTAGGCAGAAGTTACTTCCTAAATACTGGCATTTACTGGTAATTTTAGTCCATTAAGCACTACTACTTAATGGCTTTTTGTCTTCCTCACTTTGGTATTTCTCCAACTGACAACAGGGTTTCTGAGGAGGGAAAGGAGAAGGAGGTGGCAAATTTCTGTGAATCCCCTGGGAACAGAGTGGAGTTGGGAGAAGTTGGCCAAGAGAGGTTGAAGAGAAACACTGAGATCATGGTCATGGAGTAGGGCAGATAGGCCAGAACAGATAGCCCGTGGCTGTTGGTTGCTACTGGATGGAACCACATTTCATTTCATGAGTGCAGAACACAGTATCTAATCTATCTGTGTGTCTCAAGCTAATGTCAGAAATTGTCAGAATTGTGGGGCAGCTTCCCAGCATGTACAGAGCAGCAGCATTAATTGTCTCACACGGGTTTTTAAAAGTCCTGGGATTGGCTGCCCAAATCCCTGCATGTACTTGCTTTGTTTGAGTTCCTTTCTACCAGTGTCTTTTTGAAACCCTGAACAGAAACATTTATGAAACAGTTTCTGCTGCCCTTCTGCAAGGGCAGAAGCTTACTACAAAGCACTACAGCTACAGCTAGCACAAAGTACTGCTTTATTTTCCCCATTCTTCCTGAGGGAAGGCATATAACTATGATTGCTGTTGTGACATCTATCAGAGGCTGGGCACAGGTCAGAATGAAACACCAGAACTTCTGCCATGTTCCCATGTGTCACCAAGGCCTCTGTCTTTTTAATACACATTTCTGAGCATCCCATAACATTAAACAACCCTAATATGACTACTGATACAGCTAACAATGCTGTACCAGCAGAAAAAATATTGAAACAATAGTGGAGGATCCCTGCAGCTGGAAGTTGATGAATCTGAAAGTACAAAATGGATGAAATGTCCATGACATCAAATTTCACTAGGCAGAAACTTCGTACAGGGGAAAAATATAATTATGCAGTAAATCATTAACAAGAAGGTAGCATTCTCAGGAGGACTACAAGGATGTCATGAGGTTATGTAGGGAGAGTATTAGAATAGGCAAAGTCCAGCTTAATTTGGCTACTGCCATTGGAGACAGTAAAAAGTGCTTCTGTAAATGCATTAATAACAAAAAAAGGGCTAAGGAAGTTCTCCATCCTTCACTGGATGCAGGGGGAAACACAGTGGCAAAAGACATGGAAAAGGCTGAGGTACGTAATACCTTCTTTGCCTTAGCCATTTATGGTAAGACCAGTTGTTCCCCAGGTACTGAGCCCCCTGAGCTGGAAAACAGGGACAGGGAGCAGAATAAAGCCTCAACAATCCGGAGGAAATGGTCGGCGACCTGCCACACTAGTTAGCCACACACAAGTCTGTGGGACCAGATGGGAGCCACCCCAGGGTACTAGAGGGAACTGGTGAATGTGCTCACTGAGACACTTTCCATCATTTACCAGCAGTCCTGGTTAACCTGGGAGGTGCCGGGTGGCTGGAGGTTGGCAGATGTGACATCTGTCTACAGAAGGGCCAGAAGGAGGATCCAGGGAACTGCAGCCTGCCCTTAGTGTTAGAGAAGGTCATGGAATAGATCCTCCTGCGTGCCATCAAGCAGGACATACAGGACAACCAGGGGATCAGCCAGATGGGTTTACAAAACCCAGTTCCTGCTTGAGAGCCTGATCTTCTGCGACAGGGTGACAGGCTTAGTGGATGATGGAAAGGCTATAGATATTGTCTACCTGGACTTCAGTAAAGGTTTTGACATCATTTCCCACTACATTCTTCTGGACAAACTGGCTGCTCATGGCTTGGATGGGGGGACAGTTGGATGGGTAAAGAACTGTGGGTGGCCGAGCCCAGGGAGTGGTGGTGCATGGAGTTACATCCATCTGGGGCTGGTCACTAGTGGAGTTCCACAGGGCTCAGTACTGGGGCCAGCCCTGCTTAGCATCAGTCACTTTGCAGGTAACACCACATTGGGTGGGAATTTGATCTGCTGGAGGGCAGGAAGGCTCTGCAGAGAGATCTGGACAGGCTGGATCCGTGGGCTGAGGCCAGTGGTGGGAGGTTCAACAAAGCCAAATGCTGAGTCCTGATCTTGGGTCACAACAGCCCCAGGCAGAGCCACAGGCTGGGGCAGAGTGGCCGGAAAGCTGCCCAGTTCTGGGAAGACATTGAGGTGCTGGAGCATGTCCACAGAACAGCAACAAAACTGGTGAAGGGTCTGGAGCACAGGACACAAGTCCTGTGAAGAGCAGCTCAGGGAGCTGGCAGTGTTTAGCCTGTAGAAAAGAAGGCTCGGGGAAGACCTTACCACTCTCTACAATTCCCTGAAAGGAGGTCATAGCCAGGTGGGGGTTGGCCTCTTCTCCCAACAACTGATAGTACAAGAGGAAACGGCCTCAAGTTTTTTCAGGGCAGGTTTAGATTTGATATTAGGGACACTTTCCTCACCAAAAAGGTTGTCAAGCATTGGACCAGATTCTCCAGGGAAGTGGTGGAGTCAGCATCCCTGGAGGTATTTAGAAGATGTGTAGATATGGCACTGAGTACCAACCATAAAGAGGACTGTGGTCTGATTAATAAACTGGATTTGTGTAAGTTCACAAGGGCAGAGAGGATAGGATACATCCAAAGGTACAAAAGAAGCTGGCCATTTCCTAAGGCAACAGCTTCAAAACCTAGTGTCTGGAAGTTAATGAGCAGCAGCCTCAGAGATGATACAGGGTCTGGCACTATTTAGCATCTCTATTCTCTACAAACAATACAAACCAAGAAAATAAACTTTAGCTTTGTATATTCTTCAACTGGATCCTAAAATTGATGTTTTGATTGCTAAGGTAGTGCAGTTAGTTAGCACTAAGAGAAGAAGAGAGTAATGTCATTTGTGCAGGAGGTGCAGTTTGGATACCTAAATCTGTATCATTCTTTGGGAAAAAAAATCCTTACATTTTAGAATCAGCAGCCTGAGATTTTAATGCTCTAACTTGGACTAGCCAAACCTGGAGGATTAAAACATTAAGAATTAAATAAAATTAAACAAAAATTCTGAGCTTTATCAAAGAGATTATCTGAAAAGATGAAATAAGAAAACCCAATTCAAATTCAATAATAAATCTTTCAGTTTACAGTCTGTAGAGGTTAGTATAACCTAAGGCTTTAGGAATATAATTTTATACGTTATTGCTAGTTCTTCTACAGAGCTTCAAAGTACATATTTTGCACAGTTTGGAGAACTTTGACCATGAAGTGAACTTCATTAGTAAAGCCATTTTTAAAATAAAGGTAAACTGTCAGAGACCAGCCTACTATGTGTCTGCATGACATTTTTTTGGTTTCAATTTTGCCTTTAGCTACTATTTGTAGTGCCAAGCCTGGGAACAGAGGGCTCCACACCAAGAGTTTTTCTTATGTAAAATTATCATTTTTAATGATGGAAGAAATGACAGGTATCCCAGAATGCACTCCTGAATGCCCGAGAGTACTGTAGGTCTTCTCTGAGGAGCCCTATTGCAGCCTGTTTGTCACTTTGCTTGAGTAGGAGTGTCTTCGCACAAGGCATATTTGTATTTTGAATCCAAGCACGTTGTCTGGTTACTCTCCTACTTCTCCTAGTATAGCTGTGGCACTGAATGCAACTCAGTGTTTTGTTTCAAGCCGTACAGCATTGCAAGAAAGGCATTTTACCTATTAACTGTAAAATGTATGAAGGACTACAAATGGGCTAAAATCTGTATGAATAGAAAATACACAGGTTAATTATGCTCAATGACTGGGTTTCTCTCAGTAGTAATATCAAGTTGTCTGTTGTCTAGGACATGAGTAAGGCTACATCAGTAGTCAAACAAAAGAGAAGGATGGGACTTGCAGTTACCCAGAGTCTCCCTGGAAATCTCCTTTTCAACGGGATGTTAGTTTAGTATGAAGATGTATTAGGTTTTTGCAGACACACATCTTGAAATTAAGCCTACAGTAATATATCAGCTTACTGCTTATCTCCCAACAAACATGTGCCTGAAAGCCCTGCAGTGTCTTTGCAACACATAATTATCACTATTGCAAGAGACCTGCAGCCAAAAAGGAGAAACTGAGTGTATTGTGTTGGCTCTACTTCTTCGACTTTTTGAGGGCCTTTTCTATCATTTTTCTTCATGTTTATTTCTCTTCAGACTGCATGGAAGGAATGTAGGAGCTCCCTATTGGTATTTTTTTCATACTCTTAAATTTTCGATGTGGGAAATGGCCAGCTCTGCTTTCTGTATAATGAGAGCAGCTGAAGAAATCCTTCCTGTCTCAAAAATACAAGCATACGTCAAAGGACTTCTGTTCTGTGGGTTAGTGGTGAGAATTCTTACTACGATATGGAACCATCACTTTCGAGTGAGACTAGTATTATGTTGGCAGTAAAATTTAATTATTGCATGCTATGCTGTGTGTTTTGGAAGTGGTATGCAAAGGTAAATGGACAGCTTAATTGTCCCATTACACTGAAATAACATTCATCACTGTAAAGCAAATCCATTTCAATGAAGCATGTCACAGACTGTTTTGCATTGCTCCTGAGATGCAGCTTCTCGGTGTATTAATTTGAATTTTACTCTGTCATTCAAATCTGTTGCCAGTGGTTATTTCAAGTTAGGTTTATTGGAGAATAAAGGAATAAAATTTTCCCAGTTTTCTTTGCACATATTTTATGCAGCCTTAATTTTCTGGTTATGGAAAATAAGAATATAAATATAGCTAGTGCACATATTTGTGTATGTTACATTTTAGGAAAGAGTTATTATTACATTTTGCCAAGAAAAAGAAGTCATTCAAGAACTTGTGCTCCATTCTTTCAGAAATCAGACTTACTTTTTAGTTTTGCTTTTCACTATGCATTTGTGTGTGTGTTGAGATACCTGGATAACAGTCTTCAAAACCCAGCCATTTCTTGTATGGCTAAACCATACAACTAGGTTTTTTTGTATCTTTAAAAAACTATATGTTTACCCTGTTGTGCATGTAGAGTGTGTTCAGTTTTGTTATATTCAACCAGTATTAGCTTTTTGTTGTGTTGTTGCATTACCCACTCTACTGATTGAAAAATCCTGTTAATGACTTCCCAGTTTTTTTCTCGGAGTAAAATCTAATCTAGCTGTCCTAGCTGACAGTATAATTACAATAATTCTGTAAGTGGGACATATAAGCACACAAAATCAGTGTAAAATAGAACATGGAAGTGTAGTTTAGAACACTTGAGCTTTATCCATCTTTTTGATACGATCTTCATCCAGTCTTCTTCACTGGAAAAGTGAAAAGTGAAATTTGGAAGAGTCGTGACTTTTGTTTTAGAATAAACTACAAATATGCCTGTCCTTTAAATACAGGACAGAACTGTTAGCAACGGGCAAAAGAAACATCTACATTTTTATGAAGTTAGAGTAGATATGTTCACATGTATTTTTTTTAGTATTACCTTCTGATTGTCGGTTTGGGGTTTCTTTTATAAAACAAAGGTTTGAGCTAATATGCACTTTCCCAAACCAACCAGGTGTAACCCCACAAACTATTGAGACAGATAGATAGATGTGGCTCTGATGACCTCATTCCCTGTGCTGTGCTGTTTGATGCTGACACATCTGTGCTGGCAGGCAGTATTTATCCAGAGAGGGAGAGCTGTGTGACTGATGTGTGTTAGCGGTACTGCAGAGAGGGGCAGAGCACAGACCTTTGAAGGAGCCTTCAGTTTATGCTTTTGACTGCAGCATTAGCGCAGTTGATGGTCATGATGGCAGTATCTTGTACCCACTGCATTACCTTAGTTTCTGCTTTTCTCTGTGAAGTTCATACAGTTCCAGTTGCTCTGAATTTTAGTGTCTATCCCTGGCATGGTAAAATCATTTCCTTTCATAAGGACACCTTTCATTCCTTTTTTCCTTTCATACCTGACACCTCATCTGTGTCTGTGGCCATGAGAGACAATGCTGACATCTTTAAATTCTTTGCTCTCTCATCCTGGGAATCTTCTTCATGGTCTTCAGGGGGATGCCTGAAAATTGAGGTTGAATTGGAAGCTTGCAGTTTAAACTAGAAGCACTTGTTATCTTCTGTAAGACTTTTTGAAACAGCAGTTTCACTAACTTTGAGCATAGTGTGAGGCATGTGTATTCTTTCATCTAGTGGAAGAAAAGAGAAAATTCAGACTAAATGCTATTTGTTTAATACAGTATTAGGGCAGCTGGCAACATGGGCAGGGAATCCTAAGAGGGAAGTGGCTTGGTGCCATTCCAAGCAGGTGTACATTTTCACCTTGCATGTGCTTTGATATTCCGTTTTGAAGGGAATTATTTGAGATGCATTTACCACTGACAAGTTTTCATTGTTTCTTAAACTCATCATGAGCATCTGCTCTGCTGTACTGTTGATGCAATACCTGTTTGTCTCAAAAGATTATGTTATTTTAACTTAAGTAGAACAGTTCAGGTGCATTTTGTCATACGATATTAGGAGTAGGTATAAAATTCAGTTACACAAGAAAAAGTCCTTCCCCCGGGAATACAGAGGAAGGTTTTAAAACACCAGCATAGATTCAAGACCTTAATAGTTTTATAAGGCTCTTGAATTTTGTTCTTTTCTCTCAGCTATCTCCTCTTTATCTGTTTATCTGCTTGGATTTTCTTATAAATTATTTCCTGCTTGCTATAGCCCCTTCCTAGCTTGCTTGAAATACCATTTAGGCAAAACTTCACATTCTCTTGAAAGTTATCTTGACTGTCTTGCCCACATTGGAGTACTCACAAATTTCCACTGGAATGCCAGGTTGTCTTTGGTGCCACATGTGACCAAACAAACATGAAGGTTTCTGTTTAGAAATTACTATTAGGCTAAATTAATTCCTCAGGCTCCTTCATGTTGTATTTCAACCACTGAAATAATGTTCAGATATGAACACATTAGATGAGAAAAGATGTACCCTTCTCTCACATTTCCTTAATGATGTTCTATCACAACAAAAACAAAACAGTTCATTTTGCAATAAGTAGGCATTATAAGAAGTTCCACTAATACTGTGTGGGTTTATGACTGTAGTGGTTTCGTTTGCATTCTTATCTTTTGTGAGGTAGGAGATTTGGAGGAATGCAAAGCAGGCTCAAAACTTAAAGAGTATGAAAAAAGTTTATTAACAGAACTAAAAGAAAAAAAAAAAGAAATAATAAGAAATTAAAGCAAAACCTCCCTTTGCTCCAGCACCCCCCTCCCTTTTCTCCTTCCCAAACCAGCACAAAGGATAACAAAACATGATTCTTGGTCAGCATTTACAGTTCTTAAAAGTCTCTCTACTGTTTAAGGAAACAAGAGGTCTCTTTGGCAGTCTCGTGGTTCCCAAAACTGCACCAGCCAACAGCCCCCGCCCGGGAAAAAGTTGCCGCCAGGAAAAAACATTTCTCTCATGGGAAGAAATCACAGTCTCTTCACCATGGGCCACAAATAGGGTTTCCACTTTAAGGATGGACAAATTCCAGCCTGAAAACAACAGCTCTGTTCTTCACAGAAAATTTTAAAAGTCTCTCACAACTCCTCACAACTTCTGGGCAACCTGCTGTGGTCACCTTTGTTTTCTCACACAGGCTGCATTCAGAATTTTTCATCATCCCCCCATGTCTTTCAATGGATTAAAGAGAAAAACAGTTTGGGATATTACAGTTCCTACCACGGTCTGCAGAAAGCAGTTTTAAGCTCCGCGCTGCAAGCACGACTCTGCCCTCTTTCTTCCCCGTCCACCATCTTCAGCTTCAGTCACTTCCTCTTTCTCTCTGACCTTGAAGACGCCATGATGAAGAGTGCTCTTTGTCGTTCGGGCTTTACAGTGGAGAAAGCCTCACTCACGTTGTGCTGCTGGCTGCTCGATGTTGCCTCTCAGCTCCATCAGCTCCCGCTGGATCTCCACGGGCCATGTGGGTGGGGAGGGAGGGAGTTCTCAGAAGCCTCGCGGGGTGGTCTTGGCTAACTGCAGCAGTTTATGGTTGTCCTCAGCTGCCCGGGGCTGTGAGGGGCTCTGCCGCAGGCACCCGGGGCCGTGCCCCGGCACTGGGGGGGCGGAGGGCAGGCCCGAGGCTGCTCCGAGGAACGGAGCCCCAGGACCCTTCCCCCCTGTCCCGCAGGAGGCTGCAAAAAACGAAAGGGCACTCCTGTATCCCCCAGGCTTTAAATATGGAAATTTTGAAAAGCGCTACTGGTCAAAAGATCTGTCCATCAACTCAGGTTCAACCTACCATAATGACCTACACAAAAAAGTGGAAGAGCTGATGATCTCAGTAAAAAAACCCCAAAGCATCAGGTCCAAAATTTCCATGTCTTGCTCTCCAGTATTATTTGGACTGAGACTTGGAAAAAACTTCAGATGCAAGCACAATGGGAAAAGCAGAATTCCCACCTTGTATTGTAACTAAGAACCTGCAAGGAAATTGTCAGCTTGTGTCTGTTCTCTGCCCAACCCTCTGTATAAATACTGCTAACATTGGACCTCCCAGGAAGTACATGGCTAATTCAAAAATATTTTTATTCTTACTTCAAGTTCTTTCTGATGAAATGGGTTTTATAATAGTGCTTCAAATGACCAGTATTTCAGTGCTGCACTCTTTCCTTCTGAAAAGTTTCTTAAGCTAGCAGCACCAATGTAACTGAGAAGTATAAAAAATAATCTTAAATAAATAAATGGAGGGAGCAAGGTCAGGCAAAAATGAGCAAAGTGTCTTTTTGGAATAATCTTTTAGTCTTGTATATTTTAATTCAAATTTAGCGTGCAGCTGTCCCCTTTTCCAGTATGG
>VZTH01016531.1:0-70937 GCA_013397815.1 Aleadryas rufinucha | reverse complement strand
GGGGGGGGGGGGGGGGAAGTGCAAGTTGTGGTAGTTTGGTAGATGCACTGAGAGTGATATAAGTCTCTTATGCTTTGCATATTCCTCAAAATAAAAGCATGGAAGTAATTGGCTAGTTGCATTTAATGCTGAATTGATTTGCTTTACCAGGCACCACCCTATAGTGATGAATATATTTTCCTAAAGAGAAGGAGCAGATGAAGCAATTTAAAATCCCTAAGTTCTTCTCTTCAGTTTGCATTTTCTGCTTTCTTCATGCAGAGTGGGATGATGTCTCTTCTCTCAGTTCTGGATGACAGCTTCTCTACTAGTACATTTGTTGTTGACCTTCATCAGCACTTAGTTCCTCAGGAATTTACTTGTTGCTGTGGGTCTTTTGTAGTTAATAGAACTAAAAGGCCTGGAAAATGAGCTAATGGCATTGTCAGGATAGGTATATTGATAGCATAATCCTCAATGCAAACAGATTCTGACTTAATGGGGAGATAATATGTCATCTTCAGCTACTCTGCATTATCTTGGCATGGAGTCTCTGGCAGGCAGGTAAGAGGTCACTGCAGTCTCTGTAAGAGCTCTGCATTTCCAAATAGGCTGGAGAATGATCTGAGCAGTGCCAGGAAGTTAAGGACAGAGGTAAATCCTTTTCACATTTGCATTTGCAAAGAAATATTTAGTAGTAATGATAATTTATGTGATAAATACTAAATATTAGTCTGACTGAACAATTCCAAAGGGCTTGTTTATGGACTTGGGAAGATGTGATTTATTCTTCACTGTGCCAACAGTAGGAAAATAAGATTTTTTTTCTTTTGGGAGGGGTGTGGGGAGTGAGGTGTGAATACTACCTTCATTATATAAGAGACCGTAATGATAAAGAGAATAACAAGTAGCTGGCCTGGCAGTTTAATGAGACAAGTCTCTTCCATATGTTTTTTATTATGGCCCATAGGTACTGATACTTGTAAGGTATTGAATCACATAGCTGATAAAAGGAAGCATAAGAGAAAAGCTTTGTACTAGGAAGTTTTCCAGATATTTAATCATAAACTTTTAGGTTTTATATCTATAACACTATATGATGTATTATTGTCCATATAACCAGCCAAAAGGAAATGCAAACCATTTGAGACAGAAATTAATTTATTTTAATCTGTAAAATTGACAGAATCACAGAATCAGAATATTCTGAGTTTGAAGGGACCCACAAGGATTATCATAGTCCACCTCCTGGCCCTGCACAGCACTGTCCCTTAGAGTGACACCAAGAACCTGAGAGCATTGTCCCGACACTTCTTGAACTCTGTCAGGCTTGGTGCTGTGACCACTTCCCTAGGGAGTCTCTTCCAGTGCCCAACCACCCTCTGGGTGAAAAACCCTTTTCTGATACCCATCCTAAACCACCCCTGACACAACTTCAGGCCGTTCCCTCGGGTCCTGTCACTGGTCGCCACAGAGATCAGTGCCTGCCCCTTCTCTTCCCCTCACGAGGAAGTTGTAACTGCAGGGAGGTGTCCCCTCAGCCTCCTTTGCCCCAGGCTGACCTAACCTCAGCCTCTCCTCCTATGGCTTCCCCTCAAGGCCCTTCACTGTCCTCATTGCACTCATTGCATGACATTTCCTACTAACCTCTCCTGTCATGCAAATGTTCCGCTCTCCATTCTTTCCTCCTCAGCAACTCTGGATTGGTATGTGAGGTTGTTGCCATCTTTGGTTATTGGGGTCTAGTGCTTGTTCAAAAACAATTGCTCTGTTCATACTCATAGAACTTTGTACTATGTATGTGCTATGTACATACTCATAGAACTTTGTCTGATCATTTCCTGTCAGTAGTGTGTCGGATCTGGACCTCTTTCCCTTCCAAGATTAGATGTATCCAGTTTAAGGTGATGGAAGCAGGCAGGGTTGAATGCCATAGAATTATGGAAAGTAAAAATAGAGGTAGCTGAACAGCAAGACGTAAGACACCTGCTGTGATAACACATGCAATTCTAACACACTTTGAGAGAAGAATTAGTCCAGAGGCTGAAAACACTGCTTGGTTTGAGGGACAAACAGAAGTGAATACTGAGGCACATTTCTATATTTGCTCATACTCTGAAATGACCTCTATAATCTGGAATAGAACAAAACCAGTTGGTTTGTGCTGATATAGTGATACAAGGCTTGGCTTTCTAAAGTGGCAAGGGACTTTCTAAACTGTCAGGTGGATGTGCAGTGCTCAGATGTTCTTGTTGCTGCATTTCATAAGTAGAGATTTCTTTTGAGGAAGTTATGACATTTTCATAAACAGGAAGATGTACACTTTGCTTTTCAAGTGACAGAACCATTGGAACTAAATTCATTGCTCCTCAGTGTCAGTGCTTCCACTAACCTGATGATACTACTGAGATTAAGGTTACACTCCAGGACACCAGCCCTGGCAGTGGATCTCCTTATTCTACTCATCATTCTTCTCCTATTTGCATCATATAGAGCCTAGAATGAGACAGCTCTTTTCACTCTGTTGGTGTTTGATTACAGTGGTTATGAAATAGGTGGGTTTTGATGCAGGAGAAGGTGACTATCTTGCGCTGCCACTTGCAGCCACAACGTTATCTTCTTTTTTTTTTAACAATAATAATAATAACTAATATTACATTTCCATTTAAATTTTAATTTTAGGGTAAGATGGTGAAAGGAATGGGGGGTGCCATGGACCTGGTATCCAGCGCACAGACCAAAGTGGTTGTCACCATGGAGCACTCAGCCAAGGTAAGGCTCTGCCACTTCTTTCTAAATTAGTGTTTTTTGCTGCTCCAAAAAAAAAAGAAATAAAGAGGAAAAACAAAAGACATGTTCATTCTGCTACTTTGTGAGGATTTGACAGTTTTGCTGTTAGTTATTATGGCGGTGCAGCTGGAGGCTAGGTTAGTATGGTTCCTTTCCTCTTGTAAATGAATGATTCACCATGGGAAAAAAAAATGAAATATTAACTTGATGTTTAAAAGCTGCACACATTTTTTTAGCTACTTCATGCAAATTTAATGGGGGTGGCCATTGCCAAAGCTACAGTAAATGCTACTCTATTCTTTGCCTCAGAATAATGCGAAAAATGAGGTTTCCCACGGTTAAATACTTGTTATGATGGAAAGATATTTACCTTTGAAGTTGCCAGTCAAATTGGTACTGACAGCTTAATAGAATATATTTTTTGGCATGATGAGATGCAGGCTGCCTTACATCATTATGTGTAAGTGGTTAATCTAGAGACTTCATTGTGAGGCTAGTGATAAAAGTATATAGTGTAGATGTAAATCCCCGCCAAAAGGTCATAGGAAACTTTTCATTTGAAACTTCTAACACAGGAGAAAAAATGTACTGAAGGAGAAAAATCTCTATGCCGAACATTTCAAAATTTACTTTTTGTTTAATTTTTGTGTTTCTGTTATTCCAAATTTGTTATATGTCTGCAACAAGAATTGGTTTTGTATTGTTCAAAACAATATCTCTTGTCAGAATTTGCATAGTAAACTATAGTAAATATGGAAATACGGGAGTAAATATATTAACAGTTGTGTGTTTTTTTAATGAGATTTGGAGAATTAATTTTCACTTGAAAATAAAAGCAAATTGAAAAATGTAGTAGTTTCACAATTTATACTAAACTGTAATCTCAAGGGGGACATTTTGAGTAAAAGGGCTCAGTTTAACCCAATAGTTTTCATGTTCATATTCAAAAATAAGTAAATGAGAGTATAAAACAAATTCATCTTTATGACTTGCATCACTATCACACAGTCTCCCAAAAACTGCAGTAACATATGTAGTTATCTGTTTGCTCAGACACACACTTCAGGTATTAATGTGATCTGAATAAATATTTATGCTAAATGTCTACTTACTGTGGAATTTGGTTAAGGCTTAGAGTCCATACACAATAAAATGATTCAAACCAGTTTTTCTCTTAAAGGTACTATTGCTAAAATATTTTTCCAAAACAGTGTTTGGAAATTGTTTGCTGGGTTGTTTTTGTTTTGTCTGTAGGAGTACTGAAACAGGAAAAGAATCAAAACAGAGATAGGTTCACTCATATGAACAGGTCAGGCACAGAATGACGTTACTTTGGCATATATATATGCACACATTGGACACTTTTGTGCATGGTGTGCCTGGTGTGCACTTCTGGAGAGCCAGTTACAGGTTTTCATAAATTATTTCTTCTGCTTTTGTGAGAAGGCACTGCCAAATTAAACAATACGCATAATTTTTATTTTATTCTTATTTTTAAATGGCACTTTTTCCTCTTACCTAGCCTCTTTCTGGGGTCTTCATATCAATGCTTCTTTCTTGCTTAGATGTGAAGGATGAAATACAGTTATCTAGTGTTTAGATATCAAAACTGCTGTTAGAGTTTTCAGGTGCTCTTCCTTTTTTTTTTTTTTTTTTTTTTTTTTAAATAGACAAGTAAATATAGCACCCATGAGGCCAGTTCTGAAAGTCAGAAGCCTTTTGTTGGGGCTGACTGCTTCTCACAGAGCTGGTTTTCTATTCATGTCTTTTTAATTCTTTACACCAAATATTTTCTCAGAAACTTACTGTATCTGAATCTCCACATCAGAGGAGCAGTCCTTCGTCCTGCTCAAAGCCCAGTGTGCTACTGCGTGAAAGAAATGTCTGCGTGTACCGAGACAGTCTGTTGTGTCTACTGTCTCTTTAGTAAAGGGATGTTTTTGTAATCTTATTCTCCAAAGAAATAAGAAGTCTACCATCAGATGTGAAAGTTTCCTGTAAATCAGCAGCAGTCAAGATTTGATGACTGGAAATACAGTGCCTTCAATGGACGTGTTCAAGAGGTGCTGCAATAGATAGTTCTTGTGCTAGTTTTGTCTGATTCATGTTCTTGTGAAGGATCTTCTAATCCTTTTCAAGTTTGGTTGTGGCTAGTTAAACTTTAAAGTAAGTTCTCTAATAGTTTAATAGCCCTTCTCCTTTCAGTACACATGCTGCACTTTTTAAACATAGAAATAGTCTGGGTCCTTGCAGCACAGACTGAATATAATTTACACTAAATTATGATGGTGGAACTAGTAACTGTCTTACCACTCAAGTAAATACTCAAGGAATTTTACTCTTTTAAAACTCTGATTTGCAGTATGTTTCACACGCAAACAAATATGTTCAGTCCCAAGTTAATTACATTTTTAATTACTTAAGTTTTTACATATAATGAAAACCAAAATACACAGAAGATAGATGAGACAACATGAAATCAGCTTTGTAGAAGAGTCTTCTGCTTAAGAAATGTTATTGAGGAAGGGTAACAAAGAAGTACACAAAATAATGAGGGAATGGAGAAGGTGGATGCAGAATTGCCACTGTGTAATAAACAAAATAGGGATAACTAACTGAAATTAGTTGAAACAGGAAGAAACACTTTCCACAGCCAGCTAATGAAGTTGTGGATGATAGCAGAATGATGCAAAATCTTAAGGAATTAAATATATATGGAAGGGACTAAACTATTTTATGAGGTTGAGTTCATCAATGACAGTTAAATACCACTGCCTGGAAGCAGTCTCTGCACAGAAAATCTGTGCACTGCAGCATATCAGGAACCAAGAGGGCAAATCTGCAGAAGGTTATCTCAATTTTTGCTCCACATGCTTAGGCCACTGTGAGACACTTGGCAAATGGACCTTAGGTCAAATACATTAGTTTTTCTTAATGTATTTTTGATAAATTACCTCTTCTTTTATAGCCATGAGGAAAGGAATAATAGAATATAAGCTTGTTATTTAATGTCTAAACAGTCCCTGTGCATCTGTGTCTAATTTGCTAAATACTGCCTGAGAGAATTAGGAGTCAAGTTCTTACCCCCATACCATCATTGACATGTTTTGCAAAACATAGTAAGGTAATGGCTGGTAATTGTTCCATGTTGTGAAATGAGTTGTCTACACTGTTCAGCAAAATAGAATGGAGACTGGTTTTAAGCACTTGATTTGGGCATGACTGAAACATGGAGCACTGAATTGAAAACTCCTTTCTCATACTGTGAAAAGTTCTGATTTTAATGTGTTGTGGAAGACTAAGGACATTTTTGTTCTTCAACAGCAGAGTTTTTTATTTAAAGCAGACTGGAACATCTAAGGTTTTATGTGTCTACACAATAGTCTTTTCCTTTATCTGAACAAATCCTGTATAAATCTGAATAAATTCAGATGGTAAAAATCACACAGTTCCATTTAAATTTCTCTTCTTATAGTGCCCTGATGGATGTCTTCCAAAAGTCACTGAATCATTTAGGTTGAAAAAGGCCTCTAAGACCATTGAGTCCAACCTTTGAAAAGATCAGGAAATGCATTTCATCTTTAAGGCTAACTGGTAATATAATAATCTTCAGCTGAAGTGTTAAGAAGCTCATATGTATCAGTTCTCAGGGTCACAGCAGCCATTCAAGTTGTCACCTCTGCAAGTCCATGTGTTTCAATCTCAATTAGGTACCAGGAAGAGACACTTCATTTCACAGGGCTGAAAAGTATATCTGATATGTTATTGAAGATATTACAAACAGCACAGATTAATCTTGGCTCTTAGGCAAATTGCACAACGACGTTCTCAAGATGGACAGGATATAAGTAGATCAGTTGAAAGTAACTAGAATGAAGAAATAGTTCCTCACAGAGAAAGATAAATTCAAAAGCACATGGATTGCTCATTTTGCTATCACTCAGGAGTCAAACTGGCTGCAAGATGGCTTCTGATTAAGCCTTAAAGTAAACGGACGATTCTAAATTTTTTTAAGTATTGCATCTAGATGGTTAAATGAGGCATGTTATACTCTGAAAATTTTGAAATGCATAACTGAAAATTGATAATTAGACAAAAAATTAAAAGCATAGGATAATGGGAGAAGTGTGCACTTAATACTACTTCTGTAAAACACTTACAAATACTGACCAAAAAATTTAATGATCCATCTGCCTTATATCCATTCAGAGCTCTTGCAGCCTACATTAACTTAGTATGATATAGAGCCATTTGTGAATTCTTTTTGCATTTTTAAAAAATGAAGAAAAAGAAGGGGGAAAAAAGAACTTTCCCAGAGACACGGTGGGAATGGGAATTCAGTGTAGGTAAATAAACCGGATTTGCTGTTTTGAGAGCATGAGTGTGCACTTGAATTCTGGGGATTTGAATTTCCTCTGTGTGTGGCTGATTCTGCATGTATCATTTGTGATGAAGGATAAGACAGAGAAATATGTTGCCCTTAGTGTTGTTCCCTAATTTTTGTCCTTCATGTGTCATCAGTGAGGTTCCATGTATCTCTTGTCCTCACATTGTAGCAGGAAGGGCAGATTATTAAAGCAGCAGTGTGCAGAACTTCTAAACTCAGGAGTCCACTCAGTGGTACAGTAAGATTCTTACTAGTCTGCCATAGAAGTGAATTTGAAGAGTGTTCTGAGCACATTGAATGTTTAAATGACACTGAGTAGCTACAGCTGTGATCTTCATGAACATGTTTGAGTTATTTAAAAACTGATGTTTGCATGTTGTTAAACACAGGGCAATGTCCATAAAATCCTGGAAGAATGCAGTTTGCCACTTACTGGGAAACATTGTGTTGACCGCATCATTACAGAGAAGGTAAAGTACTTTTCTTGACTCCTTGTTAATAAATTCCTCCTCTATCCCTAATAACAGTAGCAAATCTTAGTAAAAATGAAGAATATATTCAGCATCTGTTGCCACTGAAAGCCTTGGAGTTCAGGTCCAGAGGTCTTGGGGCTCATATTTTTCCTTTTAAAGCTTTGACATCTAGCATACTGAATTGTACCCTTAGCTTCCTTCAGAACAAACATGCCACATATGAGAGGCATTAAAAGTGTGTATCTCCTTATTTTTCCCAAAGTGTTCCTGAAAATCTGCTGTGAGATGCAAATTTTCTAATATGGCTGTAATCACAGCTTGGGAGGCAAAGGGGCATTGTTGTTTGGTTTTGGTAGAGTTTTTTTGTTTGTTTTTGTCCTTTAGTTTTGTTTGCGTTTTTTTCCCAGCAGAGCACATAGAGGTTGGACAATTGGCATCTTCTTTCGTGTATTACAACATAGTGGTTCAGAGAAACCTGTGGCTGTAGCAGAGCTTTAGTTCTCTTGCCCTTACTTGATTCCATTTGTGAAGCAATTTATGCTGCTCAAAGTACATTAGTGGATCTTTTCAGCAAAGGATAAGTGACTTAAGGTTTCTTGCTGTAATTGTACTCCTTTTATTATCAGTGTTTACATTTTTAGGGACTTAGAATAGTCCCTCTGTGAACCATCTATCATGCCAAGTAGAATGCATCAAAGGTGCTTATGTAGAATTTGCTTTCTTCATGGTGGGATATTGCTACATCTAAAAGATTTTTCTTCACAAAGTAAGGGAAAATATATTAAAATGTGGAAGTTTTCTTTTTTCTATTAGTCTTCTTCTAACTGGCCGCATACAAATGTAAGGTACAAAGAACATGAGAGGGAACAAGGACTAATAGAAAATAAACAAGTAGAAATGTCTGTAATACTCATCAATTACCAGATCTTGTGGCTTTATTAGGAAATGACACAAATGTACAAAAACATTTGGATAGTGTTGCAAATTCTGTTTCCACACTAGCATACTGGTGTGTAGGTCCCTTATGCCCAGCTTCTCTTTTAAGACTTAAAGAAGCTGTCCTTTTTCAGTCCCATAAAAAGCAGTTTCATGTGCCCAGAGGACAACCAGACTTCAGTACACTTCTGTGATGAACTTAAGACTTCACTTTCATTTCAAGTTCAAGCTTCACTGGTCTTTTGCTACTAGACTTTTATTTTTAAGGAAAATTACTTTAGACCTTGCGGTTTCCGTGGCAACTCGCGTGCAACCTGTGTATCTCCCTCTGGTAGGTACTATTAAAGTGCACATTGTTTTACAGGTGTTTTTATTTGATACATTTGCAGGTCTCAGAAGTGGAGTGCTTATCTTATGAAGACATCAGACAGAATAGCCTTTGCTCCTTCGGCTTCTTCCTCTCAGGCTTTCTTTTAAAAATACTGCAGGAAATCTTGTCTTTCACTGCTAACTTCTGAAAATTCTAGCTTTTGCATTGGGTGTACAATAGCTGTTGGAGAAGCTTATAGTCAGACAAAGATAATCTCTCTACTGGCCTTGAAATAAAAGAATGAGGGAGTCACTCTCTTGTCCTGTTCCTTTTGTGGTCTCTTGGTGGACATTGTCTTGCAGCAAAGAACTTCTCAGCCCTTTCCTTTGAGCCTCCCATTCTCACCAGATTGGAGCAGCAGGCATGGTCCTCATTTCCTGCAGTGATGAACAACTGTACTTTTTACTCATAAAACTAACACATACCAGATTCTAGATATTCTAACACATTCTAACACAGCCTAGATTCTTTTTCTCGGTACAAACAAATGTAGCAGAAATCTTTATTGGTCAGTCATGAAAGTGGAAAGTGGCATATTTTGTTACTGAAGGAATGCTATCTACTTCAGCACACCATTTTGTACAATGTTACTGCATTTACATCCTCATTTTCTCCTTTAATAATAAAACCATAATTATTTGCTTTTTGAACTTAATAGGCAGTGTTTGATGTGGACAAGAAGAAGGGATTGACCCTTATAGAAATCTGGGAAGGCCTGACTGTAGATGATATCAAGAAAAGCACTGGCTGTGACTTCGCAGTAAGTAATTTTACAAACCAGTATAGTTTGGAGTCAGAACAAATACTCTCCACAAATACTTACCGTGTGAAGACTGGTAGTTGAAGTAAGTTTCACCTTTATAGGTGAGGACTGAATAGATTACCTGTGGGATTTACAATGAAAGGTAATTTGGGGCTGATATAGTGTGATGATGTTGGAAGCATCAGAAGCTAGGAAAACCAGGAGAGATGGAGAAATGTCTAAGAGTAAAATGACAAGTGGAAAGTAAACTTCTCTGCTTTGAAGATGGGAGCTGATTCATCTCTGAGAGATGGATAAATATTTATTTTTTTCACTGTATAAGTTAGTTTGCCTAACTGTCTGTAGCTAAGTTTCCATGCTATCTTTAGGTGGAGTTGTGAATCTTACTGACAGGAGTGACTACTGTTGTCCCCTCTGTGTTAGTAGTGCCAGTCAGTGAACTGCTCTAGGACTGCCTTGTACAAATGGAATTTATGCTCGTCATTAATCCAGAAAGCCCCTGCCTTTTGACATTCACATTCATTTTTAAGTCTCACTTAATGCAAACACAAAACTGGCTTATTAATGGAAATCTGTAGCACTCCAGAGTGTGGCTGAATGCATGTATGGTTGATAACATAGTTTCTTAATGGCCTGTCCCTATATCAGCATTACAAAATCCTTTCTTCTGTGTTGCGAAGTCTTTTGGGGCAGTTCAACCCTCCTTTGGCAAGGGCAGCAAGTATGACAGTGTACAAATTGTGCTGTAAAAGTAGTTCAGAAATATTTAGTAGTGAAGTAAAATACTCCTGTTTGCAGAGTTTAATGGCATGGCTATGACACCTAATTGACAGACTGCAGAGCATTTAGTATGTGCAAGGGTTTTTTTATAAGGCTTTGGGCATATTCTTGGTAGTAAGGAAACTTCCTGAGCAATGAACCTTTGAAATTTAATTTATTTCATGTGTCCATAAGAGAGCAGTTCTGATAACTAAATATGACTGTGTATGTTTCTTCTTGGATATTTTAAATAAAGATCTGTTCACTGCTGAAAATACCTTTAATTATCAGAGAAAAAGATTTGGGATTAAAGGCTAGTGGCCTGAACTGCAAAGTGCAGGAAGCTGCTACAGAATCACTTTGCTAGATTACTAATTTTCCATGTAATATTTTAGGGAAGTCATTATTATTTTTTAATTTAAAGTGGAAGCAACCTTCCATATACAGTAGTTCTGTGTGGAAATGAAATGATTCATTCAGCTTCTGACTTTGATCTAGGAAAAAATTACCAATTTTTTAAAACTTTGGTAATGTCAGGACTTCTTTTTCTTGGGCTGATCTGCCTGTCAAGCAGCTAGCATCCAGAATTAAAGCATAAAAATGAACTTTGTAGGTTTGTATCTATTCCAGTCCGTCACTTTGTTTTGTTCTTTTGTATTTAATTTGAGGAGTAACTTCATGATGAATTTGAAGGTGCAATGTTTAGTAAGCATTTAAATAGATGTAAACTACAGTAAAGGACTTCTGTTTTCAGAAGACACTGAAATTGTTCCAAACCTGCTTGTTTGAAAGGATCTTGGGTTTTTTTGGTTGAGATGACCAATAGATACATATTCAATTAAGTGTGTTTTTCCCAAAGTAAAGTCCAGCTGCCTATGCTCGAGGCAGTGAAAACAGAAGCAAACAAAAAATTTGGAGAAAGAAGTGATAAGGTTAAAATTATGGTCTATGGGATTAAGCTCTGCAACAGGTATGATAGCACAAGACAGTTAGGTCCAAAGAAAAGATTAACACCACCCACTGTTCCTTGGTGCTTTCCTGGAAATGTTACAAAGGAGTGATATAAACTTCAAATCTTTAGTGTAGCCTGAAGTTAGGAGTGGATGAAAGGTGTTGGAACAATGCACTGTCTGGGTCCCTGGGATATGTCTCTCTAAGATTAGGAGGAGACCCTTCACAGGAACCATTTCCTAGTTCTCCAGAAGGCAAGCTCCAGCACAGGCTGCTTTGTTCTGCTGCTGCAGTCATGCATGAAATCATGAGTTGTGGGCATGAAAAATGTAGATGCTTCTTGATTTATGCATTTACATGTACTTACCTTGAAAGCAGTGGCTTGCATAAATGCTTGCAAAGCAGTGCTTGTTTGCAGAGTGTGTACCTCTGCCAGAGTATGTGTGGGTGTCAGTGATGTACTGATGGGTCCTTAGAAAAGTGCCTGAAATCACTACAGCACTGCAGATTGAAAGCATGACATGAACTTCAATTATTTATTTATTAAACCTGTGGCATGGAAGTGCACTGGCTCGCTTTTTCTTTTTTTCTTTTTCTTTTTCTTTTTCTTTTTCTTTTTCTTTTTCTTTTTCTTTTTCTTTTTCTTTTTCTTTTCCTCTTTCTCTCCCTCTTTCTTTCTTTCTCTTTCTCTCTTTCTTTCTTTCTGTCTTTCTCTCTTTCTCTCTTTCTCTCTTTCTCTTTCTCTTTTTCTCTTTCATTTCCCACCCCCCATCCTGTAAAGAATAGTTCCAGGCCATATTGTCCCAGTCCTCCTGTCATTGAAATCCTTACCAAATCTTCTGTTGAAATCTTTGCTAGCAAGACTGGGTTGCTGTTGTGTAATATTGGACCCCTGATGGCCTGAAGTTCATATATAGTAAACAACTACAGATTCTTTGCTTAGTTTTGAATTTCAGAAAATAGGAATTTGACCATAGTGATAGGCATTTATTCAGACTGCAGCATCCTTGGTCCTTTTTTTTCACATTTCAAAACTCTGCCTCAGGCTTTCTTGCAAGAGTAACAGTTGTGCTTCTGATTATTTATGTTCACTGAATGAGACATCTTGGGTTTATTTATGTCAGTGACAGGAGCTTTAGTGATACTGTATTGCCACAGTAAAAGCAGGATCATATATTTTCCTGGTTTGAAACAGAACTAATCAGGAGAAAATGAGGAGCTGACCCCTTTTCCTAGCAGCTTTTTTTTCCATAGATGCAGTGTATGATCTGAACTAAAACAAATATCTCTCTAGGTTCGCTAGAAATGAGATTTTAAGAGATGGCTGTATTTTTATATGTAACTGCCTCACCCCATGTAGACTATTCCTGTTGGGAGAGGAGAACTTCATGGTCTGTATGGCCGTATTTGAGACACATTTGAGACTATACCATTCCGTTTCACAGCCTGCTTGCTTACTTGGAAAAACATCTCCTAAAGAACATTTGCAACAACAAAATGTCAAAGGAAACATGATTTAGAGTCAACAATCTTCATTATAGACTGGCATCATTTAAAATATAAACAATTCACCCTCGATTTTACTGTGCCGTGAAGACAAAATGTTGGCTTATCTTGCATGCTTAAATAAGATTTGCTGTAGCCTAGCATGTAGATCACCTTGGCAGGCAATCTGTTTGGGCTTGTACTGCCTTATACCATTGATGAGACCATGACAGAACATACTTTTGCAGATGTATTTAATGATAAAAATAATCAGCATAAGTTACAAATCCCCACCACAATTTTTTTCCCCTTAATCTTAGAGCTTGTTTTTTTCAAAATGTTCTTAAAAGATAACATGGAGTATAGAAAAAGCACCTGCCAAGGCTAGTGTATGTTTAAAAAGGAATTGTCTGTCCAAGTTCAAGCCATTGAGTTCAAAATGATACAGGATATAGATTTCATTTTCTGGAAGTACATTTTCCTTTGAGGAACATTTTCTTTTGAGGCTGTTGCAAGATTGAGTTGATTTTTAAATGAATGATACTGGTTTTTTCTTGATCAATCACCCCTGCTGCAAAAACCATTAAGAAGAGATTTTTGTATCACATATACATATATATATTTGATGTTAGAATTGTGGTTTGCATTTATCTGAAATTAAACAATAGGTGTTAATAAGAGATAGGCAACTTTTATTAATTTAACAAATACGCAAACTTTTTTTTTTTTTTTGAGGGGCTCATTTTAAATTTTTGAACAGTAACTTACTGTTGCTTACTTGTTGGGGTCAATAGAACTTAGCAGGATTCAGTATTATTCAGAATCAGAACCTGAAGGAATGCTTGCTACATAGGAATTCAATGAAATAAGCATAGGGCTGTTTGTGTAGCTGAAAAGGGTACTTTGGGTTTGGGAATCAGAGATTCAACAGGCTTGAATTGCAGCAAGCCTCAGAGCCCATGTGTCTTCTTGCCACTTGAGAGGCCATGTACTGGACTGCACAGGCAAACTCCTCCCAGAATACCTACCTGTCCAACATTAGCAAAGTATTTGAAGCTTCCAAGATAAGATGTTCTTCCTGTAAGTGAAATAATATTAAGAATGTGTTGCTTAGGAGGTGCTGTCAGAAAGTAGCAACTCTGAAGCTGTGCACTGTGAATACAGTCTGCATTAAGCCCCTTCAGCCCTTACCAAGGGCTGTACTCTTAGCACAGGGTGATACTGGACTGACTGTCTCTACTGGGATTTAAAACAGTGGACTCAGAGGCCTTTCTGCATTTCAGACTTGATTACTCCTTGTTTTCCAAGCACAAACCATCCCTTTTGTTAGACTGACATTTTTCTGCTTGTTAATCACATTTGAGTTAGAGCAAAAGTTGCATTTGGGTCCAGTTCTGAGTGGTGCTGGGCTCTCACCACCTCCATTATCTTGAGCAGACATTATGGCACATCAAACTCACGGGCATCAGACCCTTCTGAAGTGAATAGTGGTACGCACAAATGACAGCTGTTAGTATCAGACGTCACATTTAATGTAATGTGCTCATCAAATGTAAAACGCTTGATGTTTTGATGGTACTGAAATCTACAACATCAGAAAAAACAGCAATCTCTCCAGTAATTGCCTGTGTCATTGTTTGCAGAATACAGATCTTAGTGGTTCTGTCTTCGTTCTCCAGTATTTACCTTTACTTCAATGGAACCACCCCTGGCTGCAGCAGAAATAGGCCCAAATAAAGTGAGGCACATAATAACTTGGAGTCTGAAATGTTGAAACATCTCTGGAGTGAATCCAGGAATGCTGATGCAGTGTACCTATTACATCTATTTATTATCCTGGTTCACACACAACTTTGAAAAAATCAATGAATGGTTGCCATCCACTGAAAACATTTCATTAGCATTTGATACAGTAAACACATTCTTCATGAACTAAGTTTTCCTCAGTGGCTATTCTCATAAGGTTGTAAATGATGATACATAGTGGCTGGAGGAAAGATCACATAGAAATCTAAGTGGTACAGAAAATACAGCCCTGTACCTCTAAAAGAAAGAGGCTTTAATGCTTGAAAAGGCACTTATATATTATTCTTTCATGAGTTAGCATGTTGAGTACCGTTAACTGAAAAAGATGGGTTAAGGAGGCAGGAGGATGCAGTAGGTGATGCTTCCATGGGGCACATTAATCAACTAGGAGACAGATTATCCATGGAATTGTTTTTCATCCTGAAAAAGTAAGATCACATGAGTTATTTCTGATCTTCATCTTGGGGCATCTCTTTAAATAGGGCTGGGAACAGGAGATAATTAAAGAGACCTGGATTTTCTGTGCAGACCTATTCCTCAGGGGTTTTGTGTAGACCTGGAGTGAGAGTTCAAGCAAATGTTAACTACTGCTGCTCTACAAAGTCTTCTCTGTATTGTTCCTATTTACACCTTCTTTTCTCATCTAGCTTCCTATTTAGGCTTACTGTGTTTTATTTTTGGTCTGCTGTACATCTTGTAATATCACTAATTGAATTTTGTGAGTGAATGAATTAAAACAGTAGAATACATAAATGTGTCCTTACACAAAAATTAATGTGAATGGGAAAAGGCAAGGTTTTTTTAAAAAAGCCAAATTAGAATCATTAAACCGTATAATCATTAAGCAAATTGAATGTGAATGGAAGAAGGATATTAAAAAAAATAGGAAATATAAATTTGAAATTGTATTATATCATCATCCAACAAATCGCATCAAATGTATCCATATACAGTAGTTGCAGAGTGTTTATCATATATGTATCCCTTTGATTGTATATCCCCTGCTAACATGCATGTTCCAAAGCTCAGCTGACTGTTTCTGCACAGAAGACTGTGCAGGGGGCAAGTACAGGGTCATCTGCCCAAGCTCAATACGCTTTCTTCTTACACCAATAACCTATCTCAAAACAAAGGAAGTTAGGAGTCTGGATACTAGCACCTACTGTCTGGATACTACACACATATCTTGTATTCTTGCATCAGAAAATTTAGTTGTGGTAGTGTTTATCTCTGACATACTGCAAATATGGCAGTTTAAATCAGTGCAGTGTCTCTAGTCCAAATGGTACAATAGTTGGTACAGGTGGAAGTGAATGGTGGGTTGTGCTGCTAAATCTTACCTGTATGACAACTGTTGTGGTTTTTTTCCCTCCTTTTTGATAGGTTTCACCAAAACTAATACCAATGAGACAGATTTAAATGTGAAATACAGACTGGGCTTAACTCTCAAGAAGGCTTGTTTCCAAATGGAAGAAATTGATGACTGTCTTGCAATTTTACTTTTATTTTTTCCTTTTCTTTTTTTTTTAAGGGCTCTGTAAGTAGTTTCCTGGTAGTTAAACTCAGGCTGTGACTATAAGCCTAAATTGTATTCTGCTTTCATAACATTACCAGTTTTAATGGAATGGTGAATATATTCTCTTAAGTTTTGAATCATGTTGTAGTAAAATGTTAATGAACATTGTAAAAAAGAAAAAAAAAATGCCTTGTAGTATCTCTGCCAAATACTAGGTTTTTTACACAGAAGTAGAAAACAACCACGCGAGACTTATGATTGCCTCTGTGTTTCCTGATATCTGTTGCTCTGGAACTACAGCACTTACCATGTCCATTCTCCTGTAAAGGTGTGGGTTTTTCTTTGCTGGAGTGGTCTATAACAAATATATCTATCTGTAGAGAGATATTGGGAATATGGACGTTCCTTTTGCTGAACCTTTTCTTCAGTCTGTAACAAAATTGTTTAAATCAGTGGAAATAATTGGGATCTAAATGTATCTGCTGTTTCCACAGTGTGTGTCTGTTGGTATTGAGAGGCCCATGCCTCCCAAAGTCCAGCTGTGACCCTTTATATTTCAATCATACAAACTAGAACGGGGCTGGTGTGAAGGAGGAAGATTAAAAAGTGTCCGTCCTCATGCAGACAACTAGTAGCTGCACAATTTCCCACATGAACTGCTCTTATTCTCCAGATATAATGCTTCTCCCCAGCTCCCAGTCAAAGGCAAATGAATATTGTTTCTGGAGTCAGGTCTGTCCTTCGAGTGTCGCATAGAGAAACAGGGGAAGAGAAGGTTGTGGACACCTTGAAGATTCATCTGAAGGGAGTACAGGTGTGGTTAATGGTAAAAGAAATTAGCACCACTTGTCAATCAAGACATCAGCAAAACCTAAAGATTTTGGAACCCAATTTCATGATAACTTGAGACAATCGAAATGAAAAGAGTTATCTCAGAGTCATTCTGATGGAGGTCTTCTTTTCCTTCTTAATTACAAAATCATTTTTATGCTTTGTTACTTTTGCAAACAGGTAATTTGACAGCTTTGGATCTCACATACCAAATCAGTACAATATGTCTTTATTATACAAAGCATGAATTGACTGGAAATCAACATTTACTAAAATACAGCGTTCTCTCCAATATAATGGTTTCTGTCATTTCTGTCATTTGTATAAATAGGAGCACATAAAACACTTCAGTTAAAATAATTCCTGACATAATGTTTGACATCAGAACTGGAGCATATTAACTGACTGAAAAACAAGTAAAATGTAGATACACAAGAAAAAGTGTACATATTGCCTATCATACATGTAGTAAGCATGTTAAGTACATGACATAGAAAGGCATTCTAATATTAAGTGAATAAGGGATTCACCATAGTCAATGTGTGTTGTGGACGGAATGTAACACATTTCTTGGGGAGCCAGATAGAAAAGTCATGCAGTATTTAGCTCTTGTATGAGCCTTTGTACAGCATTTATGAATTCTAAAATAAGAAATGCTTCTCTTTCATGGAAGAGTTACAAAATTTGTCTTGATCCACACGTAGGTTTTATAGCAGTAAAACTGCTTCGATTGGAGGTATTATTTTGTATAGTTGAGTTACCCTAAACAATTCTTTGATAATCTCTTGTCAATACCATAACAGGCTACCCTTCATGCCAGAAAGAAATAAACAAGATGCCTTTGTGAACACCTTTATGCCAGTACAAAAGTATTCCCGTAATACTAAGCTGTGACTTGAACTCATGGATGCTAATGGGTGGTAGGCCATTGTGTGGCCTGAATCTGTAGGCAAGACCTGATGCTGAGCCCTTGGGAAAGAAATGTGTTGTACAAAGACCAGTGCTAATTTCATGATTATCGCATACAAGTGATTTGGTTGATAGGTAATTTGCATCGAAGACTTGAAACTACATTTATCATAGTGCTCCAGTACCTTAACACAGCATGTTAGTTTTCACATTTTCTCTATTTAGGCTATTTAGGTGTATTCCCTGTGTTACTCACTCATTCCTCAGAAGTTGTTTGGCCATTTTTATTGCTGTGGAGGTAGACTCAAGTTCTCCTCATAGAGGTTTTGCAGATTAAAAATCTGTATATCATAAAACCTGACTATTTTAGCTCACTGTAAGCAGTTTCACTTTTGGATAGAGAGCCCAGAGGCCTCTTCCCTAATCCATGAAGACACTTCAGTGACAATGCTAACCCTTGTTGTGCTGTCCTCAGCAAAAGGTGCCTGTCTTTGCCTTCAGGGCCAGAGATGGGTGAAGAGCTACTCTGAGGGGATGGGTGTAGTCACTGAAGATGTTTTGTTCATCTTCACTCAAAGCTCTAGTGGAGAGTACCCAAAATGGATGCTGGATTTAGGGGGGGATTATAAAAAGTATTATACAGGGGAAGGCAGTTACTGTTAACTTACCCAGAGGAAAAATAAACCCACAAAAACAAAACAGAAAGACCAAAGAACACAAACATTTAAATAGATGTCAAGTCTTAAAGAAAGCTGTAAATTAAAATGTTGATCTATTGCAATTACCTATGCTACATTAGTTATAGGACTGATTAGTTAATTAAAGTGAACATTTACACATCTATGAAGTACAGAAGTGTCTGAGGGCAGGATCAGGTGTACACTGCTTCTGCCATAGAACTTTGCTTTGCTGGCACACGCACAGAAGCCATTGTTGTCATTAACACATGGCTATAAAAAGACTGATGACCTGGTAATGTCTGGGAGTTTAGCACCTTGGTTTCTGAATCAAAGAATTAGGACCCAAGAACTCCTGATTTCCAGCTTTTCTGGTTCTCCACTTACTGCCTTGAGGAACGACAGCTGTGTTCTCTGCCTTGTCTCCTGTTGCTGGAAAAGGGGATGTTTTTCTTCCTACCTCACAGGGATGTTGTGAGGAATAAGAAGCTAAGGTCTGTGCAAGAGGTTATTTGTTTCTCTTCAACTTGGGGATCACACTTGGTCGAGAGTGTGGAAGAGTACTTGAAGATTGTCATACGTGCTGTACATTCAAGTTTTGTGTCTTATTTGTGTCAGTGTTAATGCAAGAGAGCAAAAGTACATGGTGCTGAAAATTGGGGATAAAAGGAGAACAGGCTCTCTCCATATACAGCAATGATGCTGTAGCAACAGGAGACAAGATATGTGTGTCACACGTGAATTTTTTATCTTGAGGACACAAGATTGTGATAAAATATTGGTATTGTTATGAAAATGTCGTGAGTCCGCACAAGCTAATTGCAACAAGCTTTGAATCCACTTTTAAAATTCATTTGTTAAGCAGGAATAAAAACTAAAGCACTTCTAAGTATTTCCGTCTCTGTGGACACAAGTGTGGTTCATAGGTAAGGTATACTCTGAACAGTAGTTGCAGTAGTTGGTATTGCAGGGATGAAGGTTTATTGAGACTGAAATCATTCCGTGCGTGACAGCACTTCACAAGACAAGGACAGTTGATACTCTTTGTCCTGAAGAAGATGACAATTCTACTATATTATCACATTGGATTTCACTTTATATTTTATTGATTTTTTGTCCCTGAAAAAAGGAAAAAATATAGAAAATGTAGTTGTACTGTAAACTCTGCAAACTAAACATCAAAGTCCTTTAATGTATTTGCAAAACAATCAATAAAGTAAAAATTTAAAATCGCAGGTTTTGTCTATTGTTACCATTTTTCGTGGTGTTCTGTTCTGCTTTTAGGAGAAGTTTATCTTGTGTTCACATCAGCACACAGCAAAACCTCAAGGTCTTGTCTGAATGTGGATGGGTTTGATAAACAGAAATAATGAAGCTTGAAAATCAGTTAACAGCTGGATTCTACATGTTCTCTTTTCTCTCTGATGTCTGTGTTGGGTCAATCTCAAACATAATTATCACATTCATTTTCGAAATGACTTGTTTTTTCAATCAAGTTAAATAATGGACTGCATATGTAGTCCTTAGAGAAGTGATTTTTTACCTTTTGATTAAAACTGCTGTAGAACTGATCACATTTGAGATGTTAATCATCGATGTTAGCGTGTGGCTGCACTCTGAAAATTGTAGTAGATGACACATGAAGACAAATTCCATTAACCACCTACTGAATGATAAAGTAGATGATTGCGAAGGGATGAAAATGTCTGTGTGTAGTGGGGTCATCCTTCCATACCTGTCATAAGGTCATGCATAAATGTGTCATAGAATCATTTTCTCCTCAGTATCATCAGAAAGCCGGTTGATAAATGTGAAGAAAAATGTTTAGAATCATTAAAAAAACCCCTGATGTTTTCTCTGAAATGAAACTCTTCAGTAATTTATACATGTGGTCAAAATCCAACACTCCTGTGAAGGGGGCTACAAGGTAAGAGCCAGACCCACTGAGATAATACAGTAGCCTTGCAGCTCTGAAATCCACTCATACAAATGTGGAAGGTTACGTTTTCCTCTGACAAGAGGAGAAAGTTGGTTACAGGCATGTCTGAGAAGGTCTGTGGTACCTTGTGTGTCTTCTGTTGTTGCCTATGGTGCTGGTTTGGGCTTGGGTAGAGTTAATTTTCTTCATGGTAGCTGTGGTATGGGCTGTGTTTTGTGTTTGTGCTGAGCACAGGGTTGATAATGTAGAGATGTCTCCGTTTTCCTGAGCAGTGCTTGCACAGAGCCAAGGCCTTTTCTGCTCCCCATCCCACCCCACCAGTGTGGAGGCTGGGGATCACAGGAGCTGGGAGGGGACTCGGCCAGGACATCATTTCTTTGCTGCACAGCAGTGCCCTGAACCCCTCTTCTGCACATATCCATCTGCTCCTGGAGACCAGGGATCAGTTCTTGACATACCTACACTGCAGTGTGTTGGCAGCTTTAAATGGAAGAATTTCAGAGCACCAGGATGGGGAAGGAATTCCTTTTCTGAATATGTTTACATAACATCAGGTTTTGAGGCTCCAGCAAAGATAAAAGTAACTCTTGTGTTTGTGTTATGGAAACTTGCTCTGCGTGGTTCACATGTTTATGTACATATTTAGAAGTAAGTGCATGGGAGAAATCCTTGCCTTCAAGGCAGTTGGGTTCTCCATCTGCCTCCCATGATACTTTGGTTTTATTGATTGTATTTTATTGGTGTAATGGCTTGCAAAAGCAAGCAGAACATTCCTTATTTGTGGGAGCAGTAGAGTCTAAAACTAGAATTTTTATTTTCATGTTCTTAAAACTGTCCCCTGAGCAGACAATCCAGAGAAAAACTGTTTAATTTGTTTAAAGCTTTGATAGATGATTAGACTGCAGCTGCTGCAGTGCTTTCAGGCATTGCCCCTGCTGCTATTGCACAGGTGAGAAATGCTGCCTTTGGTGCAGTGCAGATCATCACGCTTGTCTCAAACCTGTGCCTGTATGAGGTTGACAGGCTGGTGTCCACCCACCTGGCTGCTGAAGGGACTAACCAGGTATGTAGATTTATGCTGTTTTCAACAAAGAAGTGGCACAGCCCCAGCTCCTTCGAAAAATTGTCATGATGTTTCTTGCCTTGTATTTACTCAGCAGAGAGAGTTTTTGTGAAGGTTCAGCTCCTAACCAACCCTGTCCAGTAAGATTCAAAGCACATCTTGCTTGTCCCAGGAAAACACCTAACCAGCCATGCTGCCTGGGGAGCTGGGTGAGAGACCTGCTCTAGGGAACCATGTCTTGCTTTGCAGAAAGGATAGCAAAAGCCACAAGGCTGTGAGTGAAGTCAAGAAGGAGTAGGAGATGTTCATCTAGTGTGCAAGTAATTCACCCAGCAGTGGCAAGGCTTGAATTGTCCTTCAGAGAGCGACTCTTCTTTTATTAACATGCACTTTCAAACGTGTAAGCAACTCACTTGCCCTCTTTTCTGGCGCTTGCATGTGTAGGCACCTACCTGCATTAACTCAGGTGTTTCAGGGCAAGAACAGAACAAAACCGTGAAGTCTCTTACAGAACTGGCCGGTCAAGCACTGTAGTGCTATGGCACCTCAGCACAGCATAGAGAGGGATTTTCCCTTTTAAGATTAGATTGTCTAAATGAATCAAATTTGTTTGTAGGTGCCCATGCCAATTAATTCTGTTGTTTGGATAAATTCTTAACTATTATTCCGTTTGGTTCTGTCGCTGGAAAGTACATAGTACATAGGCAGAAAAGGGAACTGAAAACTTCTGTAAATGGAGAGAAAACTTGTTTCAAGAAGAGCAAGAACTGCAGCCAGGAGGAGAATTAGTTTGCAGAAACTGAACAAAAGCAACATGAAGAGCAAACTTACATGTTACCACCCAAAAAAAAAAGGCAAGCCACAGAAGCAACACATTGGTGCCACTTAAGAAATGATGCATTAATTTTAAGACAAATTCAATCTCATCTTTTAAGCAGCAAGTGAATAAAGACTATTAATTGGATCTGATGCCTATATTCTGCAAAATCGTGTTTCCCCCACCCCCTTGGAAAATTTGGCTGTATGAGCAATTAACACTTTCTCTCAGATTTGTCCAAAAGTGAGGCAAACTATGTGATGCTATTGGCAAGGCTGTCTGGTCCAATAAATATCCCTAAAAATACAAACTTTAATTAGACGCTCTGGCTTGCCAGTCATTTCTTTCTGTTTAGTTCCATCTTGCATTTGCTCCAATAAAATCCATCACCCATGCTTTCCTCTTTCTGGCACCCTACTAATCCTAAACAAGCTCCCTCTGCCCAAGGAAGACTGCTCAAATTTCATCAGTTTTCCTGCTTGCCTGGGCTTGTTCTTAGGGGGACGAGAGGAAGTAGAAGTGTGCATGCCCGTGTTCAGCTGGGCCATGCCAGCAGGGGAACTGAGACCAGAATAGCAGAGCAGACATCATGGGCAGAGATGGTGCTGGGCAATGGTGTTAGAGAGCAACTGCTGAGCATCAGCACCTCTGATGTGCTGACCAGTTTCTAATGCACTGCCACTCACACATCTCCTGTCAGAAAAACCCAGATGCACAGTATGTTCTTCTCTCTGTTTTTCATTTTATTTCAACTTGGACATCACATGAATGCTCTGTTTGAAAAATTAAAATAATGAACTCCCGTGAGGAGGATGAATCTGAGCGAAGTGCCAGGGGCTTGGCTACCCAAGCCCTGGGCATTTTCCTGACTGCAGTGCCCACTGGGGCAAGAAGGAAGACATCAGGCTTGGACATGGCTCTTCTCCGATCCTGGATGCTTGTCCTATGGGCTGTGCTTATACAGTGGTGGGGGACAGGGCTGAGAATGGCTCAGGACTTCTTTGGAACAGAAGGCAGGAGCTGAGATCTGGGACTGGTATAGCACAAAACCATTTTTCTGTCCTGCATGGCAGAACCGCTGCTGTAACTCTCAGGGGATGCTTCTCATGGTATTGCTAATGCTTCTTCTGGATTTCAGGCTGGTATTGCTGATTTTCTGCTGCTGTATTGATTAATACCAACATTTTCAGATTTTTCTCTTTTTCAGTCAACCTTTGGCCTGGAAAAGGAAAAAAATAAAAAAGCCAACTGCATAAATCTGCTAGCTATAAAACTAAAGGATGGTGAAAATATTCTGCAACAGCATATCCATGTTCTCATTAAGAGCAATTCAGCATTTTTAGGACATGTTAACTGCTGCAGTGAGAAGAAGCTGCAGATCAATATAAAATAAACCACAGCCTCACAAAAGCCAATTTATAATTTCCAAAGTATTTTTCTTCAGTTGTGCAGGAAAGCCATTACTGGTACACCAGTGGGGCAAAGTTACAGAGAAAGCCTCAGACCACTTTGGATGTGGAGTTGCAAAACTCATCCAATCTGAAAAAAACCCTCAATATTTTAATGACAAAAACCTGGAGGTAATCTGTCACAGAAAAACAGAGAGGGGAATGATCACTGATTGCTTCACTTCAAAAGTGGGGAGGTCGTGGCTGGTAATTAATTATCCAAATCACCGCATGTATATCTGTACAGAACAAGCTCTCTGACCTTTTGCAAAACAAACCCTCTGAGAATGCAGCAACCTCAGACCTTTTTTTCCATGGGGATTTTAATTGCGCAGCATGTTATTTTCACTGTGGAGCTAGAAGGGGTAGAGTGACCAGGGAGCAGCACCATCATATCATGGCAGTGCTGGTCCTGGGGCAGCAAACCCACCCACCAGGGCCACGGCTCCTGGCTCTTGATTTGGATGGGATCCTCTTTGGATTGATCTCTACAAGTGCATTATTTAAACATATCTGCAAATCTAATCAGATTTAAGTGTGCCCTTGGGGACTTCCAGGAGCACCTCAAGGAGCATGAGCTTAGAGGTGAAGGTCAGAAGAAGTCAGACACCAGGCATTGTGACCTGAGAGGGCTTTTTGGCTTCAGCAGAGTACAGGCAGGCAGGACCTGCCAGCAGATGGGGATCTGCAGTGTGTGCAGGACATGCTGCTATCTCAGTCACAGTGGGATGGGAAAGCTGGGAAGTGCTGTGCAATGCAGGTCTCCCGGTGCTGCTGATTCCCATGTCCGAGTGTGGTCGAGGCTGTGCAGAGCTGCATGTCAAGGGCAGACCCTTCAGTGGACTTTGCAGAGATTTTGTATCTTTTCCCAGAGATGCTGAGTGCTGAACCCTGGCTTGGGTGGGCACATTTGAAGGCTTTCTGTATACAGAACAGCACTTCTGACATGACAAATTTTGGCAGTACCTGACAATTTTACCCCAAAGAGACACCAGTTCTTAGTACAAGACAATATGCACAGCATGATGCTTTAGCTGGGGCAGGTGCATGGGAAAAGTATATGTAGAAGTTGCCCAGAGCAATTTTAGCTACTTAAGCATTAACTACTAAATGAGTATTAATTTAGTGAGATTGTGGCCTAAGGATCCCTGGATTACTGCTCCCCAGTGTGGGCTTTCATCTTTAAGTACACAGTAAATGTTTTAAGTACTTGGCTTTCAAATATTAAGAAGGGTTGCACTAAAATCTAGAAATAATTTAATAATAATATAACCTGAAATAATCTAATAATAACAATATAATATAAAACTAAATTTAATGTAACAGGTTCTGTAAAAATTTAGTAAATGAAGAGGGTAGAAAGAGAATGGCTTTCCTATGACTTTCTTGCCACTTACCACTCCAAATTTTGTATATTCACACAGTGCTTCACGGTTTAAGAGAATTTTGGCAAATCAAACCCAGCAGCAGACATGCATCTTCATAATTACTGGGGGCCAGAGAACAGGAAGCAAGCTCTAATTTCACCACCGCTATTCGCAGGTGAAGCCTGCAGTAATAAAAATGAATCCAGCTGGAGTCCCACTAGTTATACAGAATCTTTAAGGTGGGAAATGTAAAAAGATGAGCGGGTTTGCTGAATAAATCAGCACTGCCATCCCTGCTGGGGAATGTGGTTACCTGTGTTACAGCGGGAGGAGGTCAGTGTCCTGCACTCAGGCTCTGTGCAATTACCCAGGGGAGTGATGGGGGGGCTGCAGACACAGCTGGAAATGGTGCACTCAGCACATCCTTGTCCACAGAAGGAAAATACCCAAATGCACTGAAATGACAGGAGGAAAGGTCAATTCTTAACTGGTTTCTGGCACTAAAGCCAGGACTGCAGAGAAGGAAAGCTGCTATGTTCTCTTAGATGAATCAAGCTTGTGGTCTAACATGAGCATTGATTCCTCCCCAAAGCATGATGTGCTGGGGTGGTGTGAGCCCCAGGGTTTGGTTGCTGCCTCAGCTGTGAGGCTCTGGGCGGCAGGGTGCCAGCCAGCCCCCACCAGCACCTCCTGCCAGCTTTGTTGCTGTTACTAATTTTTAAGGCATCACAAAACATTAGAGGTCCTTAAGCATGACATGGAGCTGTGGCTGAGATATTATTCAAAGAAGAAAGCTCTTATTGCCTGTTTGAGTGGTTCACAGTACGATTGTAGATGTATTTGCTAATCCTAATAAACAAAAAATCCCTGCAGCTAATAACCATCTCCAGAAAGCACAGGCAAAGTTGGCTCTCCCACGTTGTTCCTCCACTGTTTTTCTTCCCCCTCAGTCATGTACAAACACAGTATTTTTCACCCTTTTCCCTGTGTGGGGAAAAAAAATGAAAATTTTTTCTTACAACAAGAGGTTTTTTTAAATACCTCTTCTTCCACATGATCCTAACAGGATCCTCAGCATGTTTACATCTGTATGAGTGCAAGATAATGGAGGAGAAGATGGTAGGCAAACATGTTACAGTGATATTAAGTGGCAAGGGACTAGAAATGCCACAGGATAATTTAAGGATAACTTAAAATCTCTTTGGCCAAGTCATTGTCTTGTTGCCAGTCCTGGAAAAGCCACTGTGCATCTTATTCAAGGCTGTAGTGCCTAAAAATCCTGTGGCCACTTAAAATGAGGGACAAGTGAGACCAGCAAGCAGGTGAAAGTTCAACTTGCAGAGTCTCAGAGCTTTTTAGGTAACTGAAGAGAATAAAGTTTACCAATTTGTATTTTGGACAGTGCTAGAACTGACAAAGCATATGAAGTGCTGGCAGGGCAAGATCTGACCTCAGTAGTGGAGATGTGTATTACTTTCCATGGATTATTGTATTACTTCCCATGGATTATTTTTGGACAAGTGAAAACAAATATTTCTGATTACAAAATGGGGAATGTGTATGATGCCAGAGGAAGGGTACTGATATGAGCCTGAGGCCACTGCTGCCCTTGGGGCAGCTGAACCTCCAGGCAAGGACCTGCCTGGGGGCCAGGGCTTGGGGTAAGGGTGCTCTGTGCATCCTCAGTTTGGACTCTGGCTTTTAGTCAGGCTCTGGAGTAGTCTCCGGAGGAACTTGGTACAATGAAAGACAAAAGACTATCTAGAACTAGCTCATTTTAAAATTCACAAGTTCTGGAGAAGAACAGTTGCTGTACTCCCAAGCACAGGAGAAGAATTTGTTCCTTGCCTGTGCCCCCTGGCTGGGAAAAGTCTTGTGAAACTTGTTTTAAACAGAAACTTTTGGCCAACAGTGGTAGTGTTCCTCCTTCCAGAAAAGTTATTATTTTTCCTGCCATCTGACAGCATCATTAAAAGTTCATCCTTTCCCTTAACCTTCATGTCAGCTGTTACTGAGTATAAAGTAGGTTTGACCATCTGTATGTTCCCCCTATTAAAAGCCCTTTTCATAATTAATTATACAGTAACTCTCCCAGGTTGGTAAGTCTGGCAAATAATGGAGTATTCCAATGTAAACATTCTTTTGATGAGGGTAAACCTGCTCCAGGAGAGCAGGCACAAGGGACAGTCCAACCTTCACCCATGTCCCTACAATGGGGTCATTTCTCTGGTGTTTGTGGCTAAAGGAACTTACAGGATACTGTTGTTCAAGACAATTTCCCAGGTTGCTCACAATGGAAGTCCTCAAGTAATCGTAGAAAAAGATGAGGATATTACATGATTATTTTGTGGGATTTATCATGCTGTGTGGAGTATTGCGGGGCCAGAGGGAAGTGCTGCATAAAACACGGGGAGAGGTGTGTGTTCCCTAATTATCAGCAGGGCAGCTTTCCTGCTCTGCCACGAGATAACACGAGAGGAAAGTGCTCTAGTCTGGCAAATGAGGCTGCTCTCAGCAGGAAATGCAAAAAAAATCACGATTTTTTCCTCTTATCAAGCTGAAAGCCTTCAGCCCTGCCGAAGCTGTGCTGCCTGGTTTTGGGCACCCACCCACCCCAGCATGCCTGGAGCCCCTCCACCCTGGCATCTCATGCCACTCCAGCCGACACTTCAGCAAAAGAAATGTTCCCCCTCAGGGAAACTGCAACCCTGGCAAAAGCCTGGGAACAAGAACTGAAGGCAAACAAATGGGATTTCAGATAATTTTTTTCCCTTTAAGTAAGGGTCACTGGAGTGGCTGAGCACCCTCCCACCAGCTTTCAGAGCAGCTGGTCCAGGACCCTCCTCCATCACCCTCCGCAGGGCTTCACCCCTGTTCACTTCCACGGTGGTTCCGCAGTGGTGGTGGTTTCAATTTTTCCTCTTGGCAGCCTTTCATGAAATTATATTATTTATAGTCCTATGTCCATTCACATCATCATTACTCTGTAACAATAAACTTAATAATGCCTTTGCAAGCCTTTGTTATTTGCTGAATGCTGTGGGGTGCTGTGTTTCGGAGCTATCATGCACTTTACAGAGCCTATGATTTGTCTCTCGGGTATGTTATCTTGCTATTAGCTGTAAATAGGGATCTAGATAATGTTTTACATCTGTACCATTAAGTTAGACTCTTCCCTAGCCTCTTGTACTAGCTCACTAATCTTTGTTAACTTCAGGAAAAATGGAATTTAAAAAAATCACTGTTTGTGAAGATACTGAGAAAACTCCGCAATTTGTGTTCTTGAGACTATAACAATTGAGATTTTTAACCAGATATGGTTGAAATTCAGTACTCCTTTTCCTGGGAAAGACCCAGATTGTTGCTATTTGTTTTCACAGCAACATGAAAAGGAAGCCCAAAGCATGAAATCTCCTTTACAAAATGAGATAAATATTAATTTCAAATCCACTATTTAGAACATTTTGTTTCAATTAAATGCAAATAAACCAGTTCAGAATAAAAATCCACCTAAATAAAAAGATAAAAATATTCCTTCTTAGTGCAACAGAAGTATTTATTTTCAATGTATTTGCAAAATAAAATAAGTGGCTTCTAGGTATTCTCTGGGAAGTTGTTTTCAAAGGCTGATGAGACAGCAGCTTTCAAGTTGCACATAACTGAGCAAAAAGGGCTCCCTCCCTAGTGCTGGAGAGGTTTTCATCAACTCCTACAAGGCAGGGGAACAAAGGCTTTTAAAAAATTTCTTTCCACATTGACAAAGAACCAGCCTTTTGGGTTTTTTAAAGTAATGATTCAGTAGCTGAGGTTTTGAAAGCAAAGAACAGCTTAGTTTTGGACAAAGCAGGTTTCCAGATGGACAGCCTGTGCTGGACAGTGTGCTGAGGTGGTAGGACAGACAAACTGCTTGGATCCCTGCTGGCCCCTCACCCTCCTGCCTGCTTTGCCTGGACTCTCTTTAAAGGGTGCATCCCACTCAGTACAACATTTCCAAAAGTGATGTGTTCAGAGATTTGAGGTCCTGGCTGAACACTCTGAAACAGGTTTAAACACCTTGAATAGTGTTTAGACACCCAAAGGGGTCAACATCACACCATTCCCTGGACACCAGGACTCTCCCCACAGGTAGTTCTTTGCGTTTTTCTTACACACTTGATTTTTCATCTTAAGTTTTTCCTTCCTGGAAGCACTGTCAGCACCTGACAGTAATGGAGTAGAACTTGGGAATTCACTGCCAACCCAATTGCATGAGGAGACCACTGGAGCACACAAGACATGCTGTTTCTTCACCAAACTCATGTTTGTCCACTTCTTAACATATTAACCAGCCTCACAAGCCAGCCTCTCTGCTTACAGAAACAGAGTGATTTGTTTTGTTGGAAGCCATCACCAGGACGGAGAGTGGACCTGTCCACAGCTGATCAGACACTGGTGCCTGTGAATATCTTGTTTGTGGGTGGTGTTTGGAGTAAAGGGAAATCTTTTTATCACAGGATCGGTGAAATAATGTGAGCAGGGCCATGATTGCCTGAAGAAGCTTAGAGAACTTTCACAAGTTTAAAGTATCACAACTTTAGACTTGGGGAAACCTGGAGTTTGGGAGGGATGTAGCTGCAGATGGGCACCACAGGACATAAAACTCTGCAAAACACTGTTCTCCTGATTTCTCACGTGAAGGTATATGGGGTTCAGCACAGCTTATCAGCACCTCACAGTGGTAGGCACTGTCCTGCAGTAATGCATTTACAGCCAGAACACAAAAAATGTCATCTGGTGACATGTAGGATGGCACTGTAACAATGACTGATGGAAGCAAATGAAAGTTTTATGGAACATTCATGGCTTTCTTAGCTGCTCCCTTTCTACCCTGAAGTGATCTCCTGACACACTGGGCTAATTTTGCAGTGTTGGTTTCACTCCCAGCTCTCACTGGTGAATTTCACCTGCTCTTTTCTCTGACTCCACAGCTGGGCACTGATCCTGGCGCCAGGGTACGACGTCCCAGGCACCTGGTGAAGGGAGCTGGCTGCTTCTCACTGAGTATTTGCCAAGGGAGACTCATGCCCACTTCAGGGCTTTAATTCACTTACCTGCTGCCCCTTGCTGCCATATGCTCCAACACAAGTTTCCCTTTATTTACTTCAGCTGTGCACTCTGCAATTAAGAACAAGACCAAGGGATGTATTTTCAGTCCCTCTTCTTTGAATTCTCAATCTTCATTTATCCCTGGGGTAATGGGTGATTTCTATTACTTGGTTTTCTGTTCATAAAAGCCAGCAGTTGGAAGGGTTACCTGTGATTTCACTCCCTTCATGTACTCAGAAATGTTTCTAGGAGAAGCAAGCTAACATTGTGGTATTGCATATCTGCAGTAATAAGAAAAAAAAAAATTGATTTTTCTTCACAGAAATATGGGCTTATATAGATCCACAAGGTGAGTTACTGCATAGTAAGAGACTGTTGTGGCACCGGCTTTGCAAATGTGGAAACCAAAACTGTAAATTTTGGCTCCTAGAGGAACTCAAACCCAGGTCTGGATGTCAGCCTGTAATTTCTGGATGTGTAAGACCTGGAGGGACTGGGAAAATGCTTCCTATATTTTAATACATCCAAATAGCCTATTTCAAAGGGATGCCATAGAACATCTCAGGGAAACAGGACAAGTACATGAATAACTTGAGGGTCAGGTACTGCATTGTCCTGGTATATTCAAATTAAGGGACATAAATTCTTCCTGTCCTTTGTCTTTTTGTGTGTCCCACCCTGCCACTTTTACTCTTCACCCCACCTGGTAAGGAACTAAAACATCCCTGAGAGATCAGGGGAACAAGTAAAACCATAGCGAAGGTTAAGGTATCAGCTGGAGGCTGAACTGTGCTGGGATCTGATGGAGGCGCTGGGCCTGCCTCAGCCTCACTGTCCTGTGAAGAGAGAGGCAAACTGTCCCAGATGTCACTGCTCCCCACCAGCCTCTACACCCCAGTCTCTGGAAGAGACTGCTTGGCAAGCCAAAACAGCAGGTACTGCCCCAGGGAAACTGGTATTTCCAGGCCTTGCAGGGGTCTCTTGCAGAAGGCATCTGTCCTCCATGTCAGGCAGAAGAGAGATCATTTTTTAAACTTAGACCTAAACCTCAGCAACTTTATTCTCCAAATCAAAAGTTGCACACTTCTGCACATCCAGGTGTGTCAATGCCAGCATGTGGTGAAACAGCAAGGAGTTGGTGCTGTCCCCTAGTGTACCCCTAAAGGGGCTCATGGGGGCACCCAGGCAGATAGACAGTGTTATTAGTGGAATAAATGAGCTCTAAAGAGGATTTCAAGCAGACCAGCTGTATAATGTAAGGGTAGTAATGACGGTGAGTGGGTGCAGCAGGGCTGATGTGGTTGGAAAGGCCCCAGGGGGAGGTGTGGGAAGATGAATGGGTCAGGCCCTGCTGTACTTCCTGCAAGCATCCCTTCCTCTACAGGTGAAAAAGCCAAGGAAACGAGAAGCAAAGACTATGTGAGGCCTTGCCTTTACTGGGCAGCACACACTGGCAG
Organism: Aleadryas rufinucha; assembly: GCA_013397815.1. Classification (NCBI taxonomy): domain Eukaryota; kingdom Metazoa; phylum Chordata; class Aves; order Passeriformes; genus Aleadryas; species Aleadryas rufinucha. The sequence goes on along the minus strand of VZTH01016531.1, from coordinate 39,129 downwards.
GGCCATGCCCAGACTCTGCACTGACATCCGGGCTGCTAACTTCCCAGACTGCTCCATCCAAGCAGCTGCTCCCGAGGGCTGGGCTGACTGGTGGGAATGTGGCACAACGGCAGGCACCTGCTGGGAACAGCGTTAGATGCCTTTCCCAGTGTTTGGGAGAGCTGCTGCAGCAAACTGTGAAATCTCAGCCAGTGGTTCCCCATGAGGCTGCTCCGTGTGGCACCAGGGATGGCAGGGTGCTGTGGGGAAGCTGACAGGCTTTGTTCCACTGCAAGCACAGATTTATTGGGGAAGGCAGTGAGGCTGCAGCCATCAAGCACACTGCCAGCAATGGCAATGGAATGGAACAGTGCTTGAGTGCTCCTGCTAGCTCCTGGGGTGGAATGGCACCCTACAATGGAGGTTAGCTGGTTAGCTGGTTCTCCGTGGCTGGTGTCATGAAAAGTGTTTGCTGGTGTTCAAGTCTCATTGTAAGATAATTCACAGAGGCATGAATATTTGGAAAGAGTAAGCTTGAGCAAAAGATAAGGTGTTGTGTGTATAGTCTGCTAATAAACCTAGAAGCAGAATCTCAGCTGGTCAGGATGATATAGCCCAGGCACTGCAGAGCCTGCACAGGCAAAGGCAGCTTTCCCTTCTTCCTCTGGGGCCTGGCACAGGCATCAAACACTGCTGAAAAAACCTTCATGCAAGAGGAATTGTGGACTGCTCACAGCAACTGGCACTTTCTAGTTCTTTGTGTTCTTTCATCCATGTCTCTTACAGTTGGACTCGATGACCTTAAAGGTCTTTTCCAAGCTACATGTTTCTCTGATTCACTAATTTAGTAGGAAGTATGGACGGGACACATCTGAAATTGGTGGAAACTGACTTTTATAGTTGTGCTAAGCATGAGCTGATAGAGAGGGAAGCTACTTTCTACACTGCCACATGTTGGAAAAGCTGAAGCTGAAATACTTGTGATGGTGATATCATGCCTGTCAGCTCCTTCTTCATGCCTTGGGCAGCCCAGAGAGAGTGTGCAGTCTCTATCCCTGAGGATCTTCAAAACCATCTTCAAAACTTGAGTGAATACTACTCTGAGCAACCTGCTCTGGATGACCTGCTTGAGCAGGGGCTTTAGACAAGATGATCTCCAAAGATGCCTTTCTACATCACTCAGCCTGCAATATTGCAAATCATGAGCTTTTAGAACCTTTTGCATTCTTTCTATTTCTTAAGCTCATTCATATTGCCATTGAATGAAAATGGAATGGTGTGTGGATAGATCCCCCCTTTCTTGATGGGCCTCCAGTCAGTGCCAGCTCTGAGGGCAGCTGCAGCACCACTCCCTTGCCACGGTTTCCAAGGACACCAAAAGGCTTTGAACCCCAGGGCCTGAGCAGCAAACTGAAAAATTGATGAAAAACCTCAAAGTGAGACAGAATAGAAATTAGGGCTTAAAAGAAAAAAACAACCAAACAAAACCCTCGCCAAAATCCCGTTGGTCCCTGCTGCACCCTGCAGTCTGGTCCTTTCTTCCAAGACTCTGCTCACTCTGTAGTGGCTTTACTGGTTTTCCACAACCTCCCGTGCTCCTGAGTGAGTGACGGCCACATCCCCAAAATGTGGCCTGCCCTCCCCTTTGATGGGATGTGCTCAGCTTGACGAGAACATTTCTGCTGAGGACAGGACTGTCTGCAGATAAACTCAGGTTTTTGGAAGTGGGCAAAGCTGGAGCTGTATTCCTGTCTGGCAGGGTGTGTGCCTTTGCACGTGGACTGCAAGGAAGCTATTTCCATTAATCACTTTTCTGTCTCTCACCCATCACTCACAGGCATGGTCATGGGCACGTGCTGCAGGAGGGTGCTCAGGACAGGAGACCTACAAAAGCAGGGAAAAAGGGCAAAGGAGACCTGCCTTCTGGAGTAGCATTAGCTGCAGAAATCAGGCCATCCTATCCAGGGACTTATCTGATTTAAAAAGAAAACTAAAATCTTAAGAAAATAGATGCATTAAAGACTGAAATACTGGCAGTAGGGAAGATCGACCTTTGGTCCTTCAGAGGAAAGAAATGTAACAATTTCACTCTGTCTTGCTTTAATATTGTTTTAAATCACCTACTTGGAAAATAAATTCATGTATTGCAATTTTCCCACAGTGTGGGGCACTGCTGGAAAAATTCTTTGCTGAAGGAAAGGATGTCATTAATGTGTAGTGAGAAAACAGTTTGATTGATTTTTCCTAAAGCCTGTTTTAACGTGTCTAAATTGCAGTGTTTTCTGGTTGTTTCTGTCATTTCTTAGATAACAACTATCAACTGACATTTTTAATCATTTATTTTTCACCTAAGATGCCTGCTTATGAAAACTCTGTTTTTCACAGGAATTGACTTTGAATAATGTGGAGTTTTAGCCTGTTTTTTCTAAGTTATATATCAACATTTTTCTTGGCATCATCACATGAGGGAATTCCTCTGTTGTAGCACCTCTCTCAGATAAATCCCTTTGTGGCTGAATAAAAGGCAGATAATCTTTTTGCTACTCCTGGATATTTCCTCAGGGGTTCAGGAGCTGTATAAAATTACAAGCTCTTCCAACTGCAAGGTCTTCATTGGCCCTTCCTACTCCTGTTAGGTTCTTTTTTAGCAGGAGTGAAGGGGATGAGAATCATCCTCAGCCACACAGTAAATGGTGCATGTGAAACTCTTGCACATGTTCGTGTGCTGTGTCTGGCAGACTTGGGCTTCTCCTGTTGTGACAAGGAGTTGGGAGGCTGCACAGGGCTGTGATCATGACCCGTGGACCTGGTGATGTTCAGTGGTTGGAGCTACACATGCTGATGAAACCTGAGTCCACATTTAAACATCCTGAAATGGGAAGTATCATTCAATGCCAACGGTAAAAATGAGGCAAATGGAAAAAAGGAGTTGTTGCCTTTTAGAAAACAACTTCTGTTCTTCATTTGTTAGCTTATCCTTGACCTGCCATTTGAATTTTTAATGCATTAATTTTGCTGTGTATATTGTTGGGCACTTCTGAAAATGTCAGTGAAATTAGATTAGGATTTGAACAGAACATAAAGGCTAATTTAATTTAAAGTCATATCATCTTCAAACTGAAGTCCTGTGTCCAGGTTATATCCTGTTACTATTTATTGCTTATACTGTCAAGGTGCCTTGGAGCCCAAATCCTCCCTGTGTGACGGACTTCGGGAAAAGGGTCCTCTCTGCCTCTCTCTTCTCATCTCTTCCTCAAGGAGCTGTGTTTTTCTTTTGCCTATGCATGATTTATGGGCAAGACAGATATCACATCAGCTGGAGGCAGGATTAATCCAGTGAAGAAAGAGCTGCAGAGATGTATCCCACAACATGTAGGCCAAAGAGGCTGAAAGAGTTGGCAGTTTTCAGCCTGGAGAAGAAAAGGCTCTGGGGAGACTGTGTAGCACCTTCCAGCATTTATGGAAGTGGTCTAAAAGGAAACTGGAGAGGGTCTTTTTACAAGGGCATATAGTGGCTGGACACAGAGGCATGGCTTTAAACTCAAAGGAGCTAAATTTAGATTAGATATTAGGAAGGAATCCTTCACTGTGAGGTTGGTGAGGCACTGGAACAGGTTGCCGAGAGAAGCTGTTGGTGCTCCATCCCTCAAAATGTCCAAATCATGCTGGATGGGGCTCTGAGAAACCTGGTCAGGTGGCAGGTTCCCTGCCCATGGCAAGAGGGTTAGAACTAGATAATCTTTAAGGTCCCCTCCCAAACTAGTCATTCAGTGAGTCTATGATAAATGACCAAAGCCTGGTCCTGGCATGTCCTCTTGGGAAACTCTAGTACAAATTGCCCAGGGTGGCCCCTTCCCAGGAGGGGTGGTGCACATCAGCTTGGGCAGCATGCTACAGTGAGCCACCTCCACTGACCTGCACAGCACCCTTCAGCCATGTGGTGACATTTGCATCTTCATCTATCACTCAGTAAATGAAAATACAGGCATTTGTTTTGCTGCAACACTTGTCTTCCACGAATGTCTTGACATTTATATACCACCAAGAAACATTACGTTATGTCAGGATTTTATTCTTGTGGCATTATCTACACTAATTAAAGCTGTCACTACATGGCTGAAGCAGGTAGGAAAGTAATGAAGTTGCTTGAATTTCTGGCTCTATTGCAGTTGCAACGAAGGAGGCAGCTGATACCATGGGGATGGGGCACCACGTCCCTGCAGTCTACCTTGACTCCTGCACAATGCCTTGACATGCAGCAAAGTGCTCCATCCCAAAGTGTTCGGAGCAAACCTGTGTCCTCAGCTCTGGCTGAAACCAAGGCTGTGTCCAGAAGCTCCAGCACAGGAAGGGGCACTTTTCTTGAGCACATATGCATCTCTTTCATAGATCTGCTACGATAAATCAATCACGCTTTCTGGAAAGCTAGGAAAGACCAGGCTTCAATCATCCTGAGCAACTGGAAAAGCACTTGCCATACAGATGAGTGCAGGCAGTGTCCATGAGTACACAAGCCTTTTTTTTCTTGCCCTATCTCCCTTTTCTGGAGTGCAGCCTGGGCAGGCAGTGGGGCAGGTAATAGATGAGGCAGCTCTGGGGTGATACCCCAGGCTCTTGTGTGGTTCAAGTGTCTCAACACCTCCTGCAGAGAGCCCAAATGTCCTCTGGAGTCATTTGCTCACCTCCAGCTTCTGCCAGGAGCTCTAAGCTGTGTGCTCTCTTGTAACCTCCCCGAGGTGTACAAGGACAGGCTCATAAGGCCATGTGCAGGATGTAAACTGTGTGGTTTGCCACAAGAGAGCTGTAGCATCCCATTAGCATGTTTTTGCTCATAGATGAAAATGTAACAGTTTGGTAAAAATGTACTGCAGATGAGCAAGAGAAGTAATCTCCTACAGCTTTTACAAGCTTTATTAGACTGCAGGGCAAAGACATTTTTCTTCCTCTATGCAAATGGAAGCAGTTTCTCCAGCATTTATAGAAGAAACTTTGTCCTGGCTTCAACTGGGATAATTTCTTCTTTTTAGTTGGTACAGTGCTGTGTTTTGGATTCAGTAAGAGAATTATGTTGGTGGCACAGTGATGTTTCAGTTGTTGCTCAGTAGTGCTCACTCTAAATCCAGGACATTTAGACATGCAGTGTCCCGTGCTCTGCAGCGATCAGGTGCCCAAGAGGCTGGGGGAGCATGGCCAGGAGAGCTGACCCGAACTGGCCAAAGGGATGTTCCATACACAGACCAACATGGCCAGGACATAAACTGGGGGAATTACCTGGAAAGGGGTCAGTCGGGTACTGGGGACAGAGTTTGGCATGGGTCAGCAGGTGGTGAGCAATTTATTTTGCATCACTTGTTTTCTTCTTGAGTTTTATCTCATTTTATTATTATTGTTATATTTTGCTCTTTTTCAATAATCTCTCAACGTACACGTTTTACTTTTGATTCTCCTTCCCATTCCACCAGGGTGGGGCTGGGGTGTGGAGGGTAAGGGAGTGGCTGTGTGGTGCTTAGTTGCCAGCTGGGCTTAACCTGGCAGTCTTTTTACACAGACACATATTATCTGTCTACATATAACACATTTCTTGGACACATAGAGATGTTCTAAGGCTCTCCATGATTTAAGTACAGTGAGACAGAGAGGGTAGAGGGTTCAGCAGCTGATTAATCCTTCTTGCTGGAGTAGGTTTGTATTAGTGATGTGCCCCTCACCTCTGCAGGACTCTAATTTGAACAAGGAGGAAAATGCCTCAAGGGTGCCCTTCCAGGGCCTCTCCTCCCAGACACTGGTGAGCAGTGCCCTGTCCCAGCCACAGCTTCATGTCCAGTCAGTCCAGCCACTGACTTCTTGGAGGAGACTGTCATTAAAATCAGAAGGTTTTTTTTGCTGTTCTTTCTTGGAAATGAAGTGTTTGGCATACAGACTGCTTCTGGTTTAATGACAGGCCCCTTCCCCAGTGTGGGGTCAGATTTCACAGTTAATTTTTAGCTGCCATACAACTTCTGACATGTCAAAGTAAAAACCTAAGTGTCTTAAAATCACAACGTGGATAAAGAAAACAAACCAGGGGTTGGTGTTTTTTTTTTCAAAAAAGATTGAAAAGAAACTTGATTGGATATGAAGCCAAGTGGGTCTAACGGCGTATGTCAGTGGAAAACAAATTCACTAATAACCTGTGGAACAGTGCTTCTCAGCACAGCCAGTGTTCTGCCTCCTGCCACAGCTCCTGCACTCATTGCCTGTGCTGTGGCTGGAGGCGCCTCCTGAGATCCACGCTGGCGAAGACCAGAAGATGTGCAAAGAGCTGTTCCAGCTGGAGGCTGGCTGGATGTTGGACAGGTTTCATACTGTGGAGTGTAAAGTGAATTATCCTTATCTTTAGTAGAAGACTTGTTCATTTCTGTGTCTCATGGGGAAACACGTATTTGGGAAATTAATGATTGTCTCCAGCTAAAACCTCTAAGGCACCTTCCCATTTTAATTGTTACTACTTAAGTCCCCTGACTTTGTAGTCTCTCTATTCTCTCTTGTTAGCAGAACTGGTAATTGTATTTTAAAATAATTACGACATTTCCTCTGATGAGCTCAGCTCCTTTAGCCAGGTCAAACAAAGGTCAGAGGAGATATAATATCTCTTAATAAATATGTTGGGTGGTAAATGCTGAGGAGAGGAAAAAAGCTTTTTGAGCTGAAACATAAGATTAGCTCAGGATCAAATGACTATGTGGTGGTTATGGATAAATTTATACTTTCACATAGAAGACAGTTTCTGGGTATCTGAAGAGGCAGGCTGAGAAGAGGTCGTTTGGTCAGGGAAGTGGAGGGCTTGGGCTTGTTTTAAGATGGAGCATCATGGCCCCATGTGAAGGGCAGAGCAGGTGAAAGGAGGAATTCTCGGAGAGAAGGGATGAGGTTTGTGCCTCTGCTAACACCATTTTTGTACTGTCATTACTTGTGTTCGAGCTCTCTGGGGTTCTGGGAAGGACATTTCTCTTTGGCTTTACCCAAAACACTGACAGGTGAACCAGGGCAGTGGTAACGTGCACTGCTGCTGCTGGGGCATTCAAAGGAGTCTCTGTGCATGTTCCTTGTCTTGCTCTGCTTAAACCTCTGTGATGGTTCAAACACCAGCAGGAAATAGCAAAAGCTGCAATAACAAGTCAGTTTGAAGTTACTGGAGAGCCTGTGATGTTCCCAGTCTCTCCTGCTCTCTTCCTGTGGGTGAATCTTGTTTTATCATCATAGGCTCTGAGTTTGCTGCAGAGGTGGATGCTCTGTGACCTGAGAATGTCATGGCAGATGGGTGGATGTCCTGAGGTACCTCTAAATTTGACACTTGTTGCCTGGCAGTCTGTCATCATGACAGTGCCCCTAGCTTGGCATTCCTATCTGTACTGAGTGCCACTGCCCATTGGCCTGATAATACCTCTGAAAACCAGGAGATGCTACTTTGTAAGGTTTTTATCCCAGGCTGAATTTTCAAAAAATCATCATGGCTAAAATTACCCTCCTGTATCCACCTGCTGTGCACTTTTTTCCAGCCTTCATATATGAAACCAAAAAGTTCTATTTAAGTGAAGTTTATTTGCTTAGAATAAACTTTCTCTTCAAACGTACTAACTCTTATCAACTGGGCCTGTGATAGCTCAAAATATAACACCCACCAAGTGGGAATTGTTTGCAAAAAAGCTGCTTGTTTAACTGGCTCTCTGACCTTCAGTGGTGTGTTGTCTTTGCCTGGGCCAGAATTCTGGAGATGAGACTTCTCCCACCGTAAGTCATGGGACCTCCTGGGTGCAGTGGGTGTAGCATTAACTGTGGAAGCTCAGTCCTTGGGAACAGAAAAAACAAGTTTTAGCTATCTTCTTCTGTTATATTCTTCAAGGGTAGGCAAATATCACTGAATAAACAAGTCTGCCAAAAAAAAAAAATTGGTAATTTTGTCAGGATGGTGTACACAATGAAACAGTACTCAATTTTTTGAGAATTAAGGGTTTCTGGGAGAATGTGATGCAGCATTGTCTAAGAGTATGGTCTGCTCTAAAAAACCATGTTCTTTTTGTATTCTTCTGCACTAACAGTTTGAATGTCTTCTGGAAACTTCATAAATAACCGACTACAGACTGAGAGCCAAATCTCAACAGGGGTGCAGCACCTACAACTTCTAGGACTATGAAGGAAGGTAAATGGGGCAGCATGTCCATTTTCCTGCTACTCATGCTGCTGCTGCATATGCTTTGCTTGCTGTGCATGGAAAGCAGTCACAGGCAAGCTGTGAAGCTTCCCATGTAGCATCAGCAGCATGCAACCCTGCTGGTTTTTTCACTGCCTTTTTTTTTTTTTTTGGTGCATGTAGGAGGATGAAAAAAAAAAATTTAACCGTGAGGAAAAATATTGTGAAAGCATTGATTCAGTATCTGAATCTCAGGTCAGTCAATAGGTCTTCAGCTCCTTGCTGCCTAGCTCTTTCCTCCTCTGCTGCAGCAGAGTACTCTAGTGATCAGTTTTGGTTAATAGAAGATGAAAGACCAAACTAGTTCATCTGTCAGGGAGATTTCTTTTGGAAATGCCAGCAGGGTCAGACAGAAACTGAGAGCAATGGCCCAGCAAGGAAACAAGTCTCTGGGCAATTCCAAAGCCTGGAACTGAATAGACGTGTCTGTGTATGTGCAGGCAGGTAGATGTGGTGTGTCAGTGGCAGCAATTGCCCTTTTTTCAGAACAATATTTCCTACTGACTTTATCTTTCAGTAAGGAATTTTTTCTTTTTGTTTGAAAAACACAGCTTGTAAATAAATGTATTTACTTTACATCACAGTTTTGGTTTTAAGCATTTTACCATGGGTAATCTAGTAAAATAATCATGGCTAACTTAATAAAGAAATCCAATAGCTCAATAAATTGTTCATAACCATGGCTAATAATTATCTATAATCATAGATGTGCGCAGGACCATCTCTAATGGTAGCCACGGGAGCCTGGCACATTGTTTAGGAATCCTTTACAAAGAGTCTGCATAGAAATCATGACCAAGGATTATTAAAAGCTGCCCACTTCACAACCTGCCGCCTCCCTAAATGAGAGGCATGTGGATCTGTAATGTCAGCAGCTTCTGCAGGTGTGCATCATTACTTCCACGAGTGCATGGGACTCTTGTGTCTTGAAGCAGCAGAAGTTGCTGTGCTAGGTGAGGTTTTCTGGACAGCTTTGTCATTGTCCATAAGCAAAATCAAACCAGTCTGAATTGTTAGGAATATTGTTGTCACTCTTCCCAGTTTGCAGGAATCCTGCACATTCACTCCATGCAAGAGGAATAATTGCCTTGTCCTTTGAGGACATCCCTTCATTACAGGGGAGCTAGGTAGGTATGCTAGTAACCCTCCAGATGTAATTCCCTCTTTCTACTCAGAACGTGCAGCAGTCACGCTGGTGATGAGGAATGCAATCAGTGCCATCACTCAAAGTGAAAAATGAAGGCTTCTCTGGACTATCTAGGCAGTGAATGCACCCAAAGTTACTTGTTTATTCTTCAAAATTATGCAATGTTCATGGATATTTAGTCTCTCACACACTAATCATGCATGAATGCATATACTCTCTGCTGCTGATGATTTTAAGCCCTAGAGACCATGGCTGAGCAACAGCTTTCTCACTTGTTATAAAGACCTAGGTTTTGCTGGTCTCATTGAACACCCTGACTCTTTGTGGACACCTATGCAGCAAAATCCACACAGTGCCCAGTGCTGGGCCAAAGCAGGCTGTGGGAATGGTGCTATGAAACACCAGCAGGCTCCTCCAGTGATGTGGCTGAAAGGATATTTCAAAAAGCCCTTGAGTCTACAGAGTTGGACTGCTTTATACAAGAAACAGTGGGCTTGTAATTCATTATTTTATAAAATTAATGACATTGAATAGCCTTTTCCCTGATGATCTGAACAGAGATTGGTTTTTCTTTCACCATATTAAGAGTTACACCAAAGAATAAACTTTAGAAGGCACTACATAAAGCAATTCACAGTGTGCCCCTGCAGAGGCTCTAATGCACAGTATTAGTGTCTCCCTTGTGTGTATGCATTTCTAATCAGGACTGTACAGATTTCATACAGGCTTTTACAGAACCCCCATCAGTGTATCTGAAGGGTTTCCATGGTGCTTCAGTCAGATATGGGTCATTCTGTAGTATGCCTTGAGAGAGAAAAATGTAGTTGTGTAGAAGAGCATTTTACTTTGTTTAGATTTGAACCATTTTGAGTTCTGGGTTCTATTAATGGCTACAGTTCTGGTGGCCTTAATAAAAAGCTGTGAAACTGAGGCTGAGTCACATGTGATGATGGGAATGAACCTCTTGCGGAGACAGCAAGGATGAAAGCACTGTTCATTGATGCCACTCGGCAACAGCACCACGAAAAACAAAGCAGACTTCAGACTGAACTTTGCCTGCAGATGCGCAAATAGAAGTCAAGCCTTCCTGAGCTATCAAATATAGTCTCCCACTATCCCTGTCTGTCACTTCTTGTTTTCCTATTCACATGTCTACCAAGCCCACTTCTGCATGTCATCTTGCCTGTTGTCCAGGCTGAGGGACTGCTCCAGAGACTCTGCTGGCTTACTACTGTCCTCTCACTTCCAGCCTGACATTTTTATTGGAAATTTGCATCTTTTGCTGTAGTGCCAAACACGCACCTCTTAGCCTTAAAAATTCCTCTTTCTGTTGTTTAGTTTATCCATACTCTATTTCAAGAGAAAAATTCCACTGCTCTTTGCCAATGGTTTCCAAGGCTAACTGCTCCAGGATGTTTCATGCCTTCACAGGGACCAGCCACCCATTCTGATGTGTGCCTACTCTAATCCACATTGATTTGTACTGCAGACAATTTGCTTTTGTTGTAAGCCATTACATTTAAATTCATATTATGTTAGCAACAGTTTTTTCTATTCTGTAATAGTGTTGTTTAATTTTAGCCCCTGGATGAGGTAAGACCATAACCCAATGGATGTGAGCTCTGACCACACTTCCGAGTGTGGTCACACTCACCCTCTCTCCACCCTCGGGAGTATTTCATTATCCTTCACAAAGTGGTGCCCCAGGAGAGCCCATAGCTGGTGATTTTGGCACTCAGGCAGGTGCTGTGTGCTCACACCCTTCTAGGTGAGGTTTCCTAGTGTTACAGGGGCCTGAGCAGGCCCTTGGGGTCCACAAGGTCTTTACAGCTGACAGCAGGGACACAGAGTGCTGATGACCAAATGTGGCAGGTGAAGGGGGAATCAGCAGGTTTAAACTGGTGACTGCATCCTGGAGTGACAACTGGGAAGTTTTACAGCTCCAGTGATGCAGGATGCCTTGAGCCACTCCTGGGGCTCCTAGACACCAGGACAGCCATAGTGACCTGGGCACCATCACCCACCTCTTCTGGAGAGTGCAGGCAGCTCCACCTGTGGCTCCCTGACATGGAATGGACACTCTCCAGTTGAAAGGCATGGATGCTAGGGCAAGAATTTTTGTTGCACCATTGGCATCAGGAGGGGGAATATCACTGAAACAGGATAAGCAAGTGGTTTGATGTTACCTGGAATATTTTTGTGGAAACCATGGAAACAGACTTTCTCAAAATTAACAGCAGCTTTGCTGTCTGGGAGCTCATTCTGCACCTGCTTTAACTGTTACTGGTTGCTGATCCCTTTCCTGTGGTAAGGCTGCCTGAGCAGGTGAAGCCAAGCTTCTGAGTACTTGTCTGTTTGGTCATTCCACCACTGTGGGTTCACAGTAACAGCAATTTTGTCAGTGAATCTCTGTGTGTACTATGAGTGTGTGTGTAATTTCCAACCAGATAATTTTAATTTATTCCTGTATAAAAGCTCTCACAGTTTGTTGTTTGTCCTGCATTGTTCTTGTACATGGACAAATCAGTCTTCAGTGCTGTGTCAGAAACAATTATTTAAGGCCTGGTGAAGGTCTCATTTTTCATTACATTTTATCATTCTGCTTCATACTAATTACAAACTGGAACTGTTTATTTACTCAAACCACAGGGGCTCAGCAGTATTGCTAGGTACTCTGCATGGCAATGTGAAATGCAAAGAAGAGTCTTGCTCTCTGAGTGGGCTCGTTTTCCCCATGCACAGGGCTGCCAGCATTACGGATGCGTGGCAGAACACACACTTCACTTATTCTGCCAACTTGTGCATATTAGTGCTATTTAATATTCACTGTGAGGAGGGTATTTTGGAGGACTTCTAGGGATCAGTTTAGTCTCAGAGCTGTTTTATTTGATGAGGTCTGTTTGTTGTTGTTGTTGTTGTTGTTGTTGTTGTTGTTGTTGTTGTTGTTTTTTGGATGAGGTTGGTAAATAGCATCTTATCAGAAGCTCTTTCAAGAGCTTCTCTTGTTGTACTCCGGGGCTGTTTTGTACCTTGTGGGCTGTGGCAGAGCATATGCTGCTGCATGGTGCTGCCAGGCAGATGTGTGGGGGGAGCTGGGCAGTGCTGTGACAGCTCCTGTGTTTGTCAGCTCGCACAGCAGGACCAAGTGCAAGGGGAAGCCCCCGGGTAAGGGGCTATGATGCTTCCTCCCTACCTTGCTGCAACTTCCCAGGCAGCTGATCTGCTCTGCTAGCCTGAGGGTGAATAACAGTAATTGTCATAATATGACACTTTTCCCAGAGATTTGTGAACTGTACTATCATAATCAAATGGAGGAATAATTAATTGAAAAAAAATATCGAAGCATTGAAGGCCTATACATCTTGAGGATTTTTTTATTAACATGAATCACTGAACACTGTTATTAAAATAAAAACCATTGTCCTAGTTGCTGCAAACAGAGCCAATGTTTTATGGTGGAAGTTCTTTTAGCTGCAGCTGTGTAGAGCCTGATGTTTTTTATTGAGTCAGAGAGAGAAAGAATTTGAACAATACATTAGAGCAAAAGGAAAATCTCATAATTTTGTAGCTTGATATGGTGATCCATCTGTAATTCAATATCATTCATAAATCAGATGGTAATAAAATCACTGTGAGACAAGGTACAAATCTGCTGGGTTTTTTTTAACTGAATGGAGGCCTTTTCAGCCTTTTTTAAGGGGCTCTCCCTGCTAAGAGTACGGAAATTGCTTTTACTTGATCCAATTTCACATTACTACAAAAAGTAAATTTCATGCTACATTTCATTTTCAGATGTAGGATATAAAATCATGAGCTACAAAAGAAAGTTGCATACTGGTCCTATCCCTTGTCTCATAATAAAACAAATAAACAAACAAAAATCATGGAGAGAAACAGGGAGTTGCCTGAGGAAAAAAGCCCCACCACACAGGGGCAAAATCAGGATCCTTGCTATATAATATGTTATGGCTTTATTTATTTAAGGGGCAGTGATTTGCACAGTGGAAGGTCAGGAGTTCAGATGCCCTGCCTGCCTCAGTTCCTGCCTGTGGTTCTCACTGGATGCATGATCTGTCATTCATTCCTCTGGTCAGCTGACTAATCAATATAAATGCTGGAAGACACCTTTAGTTACTTAGTCTGACCCATATGCCACATGCTATAAAGCTTCACCCTCACTCATTGATCTCTGTATGTTTTATCTTCCAGAAAAATACCCAGGCTTGATTTAGAGAGACCAAGTGACAGCTGAACATCAGTGGCTCTTGGTGCTTTGTTCCAGCTGTCAGCATCCTCACCTGCCAGACCTGGTGTCTTCATCTCTCTGAGGTGGAGATGCCTGCCATCCATTCTTGTTACTCTTGTCTGTGACAGAGAAGGCTTGCCTTTAATGGTGCTTGTATTTCAGCAGGTGGCAAAAGGAGTCCTTATCCACCTTCTGAGCTCTATAGTTCTACGAAACCCTACGTTGTTTTATCCAACCCAAAAATACGTAGCAATTTTTAAATTATATAATTAATATATTATGATAAGACAATCTAGCCATGATCAGAAGTTTGCCCCTTATTTTTGGCTGAAGATTAAACCTCAGAAGCAGATCTATCACCTAGTAAAGGACAAATCAGGTAATTGACCTTTTGAGATAGTACTTTGCAGGAAAAACATCATCTGAGAATTTTCAAAAAGCACAGAAGAAAATTCACTACCAGAGAGATTACCATGTTGATACACTGATGAAATACCACAGAACCTGACCATGTCAGATCAAACCCAGCTGCATTTCTTCATGTATTGGTTTTGCACAGCCTGGTTTTGGTAGCAGGGTGGGGTTACAGCGGTGGCTTCTGTGGGAAGCTGCTCGAAGCTTCCCCATGTCCAGCAGAGCCAGTCCCTGGTGGCTCCAAAGATGGAGGTGCTGCTGGCCAAGGCTGGGCCAATTAGAGACAGTGCTAATGCCTCTGTGAGAATGTATTTAAGAAGAAATCAAAACAAAGTTTTTGGTGCAGTTTTAATTCCAGCCAGAGCAGAGCAGGGTGAAAACACGTGAGAGGAACAGCCCTGCAGACACCAAGGTCAGTGAAGGAGGAGGGGGAGGAGCTGCTCCAGGTGCCAGCACCAGGATTCCCCTGCAGCTCGAGGTGCAGCCCATGGTGAGGCAGCTGTGCCCCTGCAGCCCACGATCCATCCATGAGGATGCAGAGATCCACCTGCAGCCCGTGGAGAAGCCCACGCTGGAGCAGGTGGGTGCCTGACAGGAGGCTGTGATCTTGTGGGAGACCCTGGGAGAGAGGGTCCTGCTCCCGGATTGGAGCAGCCAGTCCTTGAAGGACTGCACCCATGGAAGAGGGACCCACTGCTGCAGCAGTGTGAGGGGTGCTGGTGCCCATGGGATGAACTCACATTGCAGCAGTTTGCAGGGAGCTGTTGCTCGTGGGATGGAGCCAAGCTGGAGAAGTTCATGGAGAGCTGTCTCCCATGGGAGGGACCCCACAGTGCAGCACCAGAACAACTCCTCTCCCTCAGCAGCAAGAGAAGCCCTGGGTGGTGAACTGACCACAACCCCCATTCCCTGTCTCCTTGCACTGCTGGGGTAGGAGGTAGAGCTGGGAAGGAGGGAACAGGGTGGGGAAGGTGTTTCTAAGGGCTTATGTTACTTTTCATTATCCTGCTCTGATTTTGTTGCTAAAAAATTCACTTCATATCTCTAAATTGAGCCTGTTTTGCCTGTGATGGTATTTGGTGAGTGATCTCTCCTTGTCCTTATCTCAACCCATGAACCTTTCATCAAATTTTCTCTCCCCTGTCCAGCTGCAGAGGGGAATGAGAGAGTGGCTTTGGTAGGGGCTAATCCACTACACTTCAATGGCCCCGCAATTCTTCATTGTTTTGTGATAAGTATATTAAAAGTAGGGGGCAAAAAACACCAGGGATCACCATCCCTGGAGAAAACTCATTCTGACTCAAAGTAAGCACAGCTGAAAACTCTTGATGTCTTTCTGTGTTGCCATTGCAACAGGTATATAAATAATCTGTCAGGCACTCTATCAGGCAAATCCTTGCTACTCTTAACAGCTCTGTGTGGCACACAGGTGATTAGTCCTGCCTGACAGTTATGCTTTCAGGGTTCTCTTCTTGTTTCTAAGGCTGTGATTTTTGCTTAGAGAACTGGCCTTACTGAAATTTCGACCTGCCCTCTCCCAACAGAAATGCAGAAGGCTGTTCATGGTCTGCTGGATCTCTGTCCATAGCATGGGAGATCAAGAGTACCTACACCTCTGTGGAAAGCTGTGCCTGACTCACCATCTGCAAACCTGTAATATCACGGTGTGTTGTAGACTTTATGTGAGGACTTGAAGATCTCCCTGCACAGAGAGAAAACTTTCCGGATGCTGATTAGACAGACACTTCTGGTTATGGAGGTCTGCATCTTACTGAGTCACTCAGGCTATATTTTCCCCACTTTGTTTTCTCCCTCCCACCGTGCATCCTCAGGGATATGAAGTGAGACATTTATGCCATACTTCTGTAGACGTTACAAAAAGGTTTCCTTCCTTTCCTTTTGACAGAAACCCCAGAGCTTGGAAATTCTAAACCTGTGGGATGATATGCAGTTGATGGAGCTTTTACCCAGACATACACAAGCATTAATAGTTTTGTACCAGTATTAGGAAACACTTAAGGACCCAAATTAATCTTTTGGTCTCACCAGTATGTTGAACACCTCAAAGCAGGTTACCAAAGTAAGTAAAGCATTGTGTTCATGTTTTGGTCAGGAAGTTTTCAGGTAGTCCAGAAACTTTCTTCTTTTTTTGTTTTTCCAGCAAAGACACATCTCTATTGATCCTTATTCCTGTCATGTCTATGGGTTCTCACAATTCCTTTTTCCTCTGTCTTAATATGAATGCTGTGAGGAGCCTGTGATTGTACAGCATGCAGCTGATGTGTCTCAAAAATAATGACGGCCAATGTGAGCAATTCAATTTCATATCAGAGCTCAAAACCCCTCATCTTCATTGACAAAGTCACTGCCAGAATAATCATATGCTTTCTGCTTGAGGGACTTCTCCATCATCCAGAAAATTCCATGCTTCAGGGAAGATAATACTTCTGGGGCAGGTTCTTGAGATGCACCAGGAAACTTCAGTTGAGTATCCCTGTAAAAGATGGAAGAGTGGGCTGAGCATGAGCCTTACTGTGAAGTGAACAGCACATTCTTCTTTAAGACCAGGGATTGGTATTAAAACTGATACCATGGCTGAGGGGTTGGAACTACATAATCTCTGAGGTTGCTTCTAACCCAAACCATTCTGTGATTCTAACACATGCAAAAAAACCTCCAAAACAATAAAACAAAACCAAAATACACAAGACACTAAACCTCCTTCTATATATGTTCACACCCTGCAGCAGGGCAAGGAAACAGGCCAGGCAAGCAGGAAGCAGATCTTGTGATCAAGTTGCTGTCCCCAGGCTTTACCTCTAGGCTTTTCTTGTTCATTTTTAAAATCTTTCTGGACCTTGCTATCTCATTTGTAAAATTACAGCTTGAAATATTGCTTTTGTCTTTTATTCACATGAAATTAAATTATGTCAATGAATGATTGTTAGGGACTGGGATAACATAATGATGGGAAAAATACGACTAGCTTTAGAATCTACAGTGTACTCAGACAAAATCAGACTTAATGCCTGGATACCAAAGATTGTTTTCTAAAATTACAAACGTTGGACAAATTCAAGATATGTTTAATTAAGCCCCTTGAAGCACCTTGGGTGAAAGTCACCATAAAATTGTTCATTCTCATATTTCTATACTGGATTAGGGACCAGCAGGTTTCCCATTTTTCTCATAGAGTCTGTCTTTCTCAAGAAGGCATGTTCAATGCTTTGATACTGTTTCTTTTGTAAATGATATGACCACTGTTTCTAAAAAGTGGCAGAAGTCCAGAGCATATGTTCCACTTATGTTTGTCTGAAAGGTTACCACGATGGTGCCACACTGTGCTGACAAATGTGACCAAGCCATTGCTGCCAGTAGCAGTCCATGCCTTGGTTAAACCTCCAGTAATTGCTGAAAAATACAGAACTGAAGAAACCACATGCTAAAACTACTTGTCAAGAAGCAAGCCATTAGCTCTAGTTTTACATGTAATAGCACTGGCAATGTATTTCAGGTCTGGGGATATGTTCAGCTCCTTTTATTTTGTCTTGGAAAACCATGTTGTAAGAAATTACTTAGTCTAGCTGAGATTTAACAAAGCAGTTCTATTACATTTTATGTTGTGGAAAATGATGTTGAAGGAAAAACATATTCAGCAGGAAAGAGGCTGTGCCCTATCCTAATGGTTGTTTCCCTCAGGAAAGAGGCTGTTGACTGCATGAACTTGCCATTCCACAGCTCTCCAGGAACTCTGAGATCATGGTTCTAATTAATTAATTAGAACCTGTTAATTAATGGGAGATGCTCCTCTGTGTGAAAGCAAGTCCTGCTGACCGCAGGAAAAATTCAGCTAATTCCTTTTTTTTCTCTTTTCTTCTTCAAAGTTTTTGTAATTTTGCGAATGACTGCAATTATTATTTTGAAATCAGTAAGCACTAAAGATTTCAGGTTTCATATAGACCACTGTTATTAAAAGAAAAAAAAAAGACTATAATAAGTACAGTGGTGTGAAATGAAATTAGTCATGTTACTACTGGAAAATGTGTTGTGATTATCAAGCAACTATAATGTCTGGGGATTATTCTCAGTTAATTTGACATACATGACATTTGACATTGTGATGGTTTGAGCCTGAGCTGATGGACAGCTCGTTTGACCAGTGGCGCTTTTCGAAATTTCCATATATAAAGGTGAAGGGACAGGAAGTTCCTCTCTCTTTGGGGTTTGCCCGGTCCAGCAGGAGGTGGGGGGGGAATGGCGGCTGAGGCTTTCGCTCCTTGGAGCGGCCTCGAGCCCCCTCCCTTCCCCGGTGCTGGGGACACGGCCCCGGGATGCCGGCGGGACGATCTCCTCAGAGCTCGGCAGCTGAGAAACAACTGTGTTCACTGCAAGTAGCTGCAACATCCAGCCAGGGCTCCTGAGAACTGCCCCCTCCCCCCTCCACGTGGCTGCGGGGATTCGAGCCGAGACCGATGGACGAAAGACTAACATCAAGNTGAATAATGACTTAAGAATTATGTGATGTTATCCTTTGTGCTGATTTTAGGGAAGAAGAAAGGAGGAGGGGGGTGTGAGTGAAAAGAGGGATTTTGCTTTGATTTTCTTATTATTTTCTTTTCTCTTTTAATTCTGTTAATAAACTTTTCATTTTCTTGATAAGTTTGAGCCTGTTTTGCATTCCTCCAAATCTCCTATCTCACAAAAGATACAGAGGTGAACTGAAACCACTACAGACATACATGACATTCATTCTCTTTCCTGTACACACAGCTATTTCCACAGTAGCCAATAAAATTAAGCTGTCCATACACCTGCAGGCTCTGGTCTCATATGCAGTTTAATTTGCCAATAAGAATAATGCAGTTTCCTGAGGATGAATGACTCAGGCCTTGCTGGGTCAAGGTGTGTACAGACAAAATCACATCCTTCTGGTCATTACTCGCTGGGATCAGCATGTTCTGATTATTGCTGTGTAATTAGCTAATAAGGCCCCTTTCAAAATGGAAGAGAACTGATTTCTCTGAGAACAATGTGCACTGCATCTATCATGGATTTATTCAGTCTGGATGAATCTGATTCCCATTTAAGAAGATGTATTCTGGGAATGTAATATCTCTATTGTAATGTTTCTGTTATTTCCAACACTTCAAAAATAAAAGATGGTGACAATTATCAATTATTTTAATCTGAAGCAAATTTTTAAGAAGCACCTTACATTGGGCCCAATGTTTTGGCTTGAGTATAAAAAAGTAGAGGTGAAGGAGGAAACTGATATTTCAGAGGAATAGATTTGCATGTGGAACTTCGAGAAGATGACATATATTCTGAACAACATATTTTCACTTTCTGTTGTCCAGAAATCGAGATATCTTTGATTTAGTATCTACTATTAAATTCCTATTTACTATGAAATGTATTTTTTAAATAATTGCTTTGAAGAGTAGCTAGTCCTGAAAAGTAATTATCTTGAGTTGTGTTAATTTAATGCATATGTTGCGTGGCATTTAAGTCTAAGTTGCCAGGCCAAGGGTTTTGCAACTCCAAGCACCTTAGTGCTTTCCTTGTCAGACCATAGAGTAAATTAATTGAATAGAATATTCACAAATATTGTATTCATAAATACAAAGAGACCCCATTGTGATCAGGTGAAATTATTGTACAGTCATAAATGAATATTCACAGATGGGATAGTGGTGGTTGGTTTTAGTTGTTTGGTTTGTTTTGTAGGGTTTTTTTTCTCCTCAGCACTACTTGGCCCAGATTAACTGATCAACTTCTCAAGTTAGAAAACAGATCCTACTCATTACTCTGCAAAAGTTCAATGAATTTATGTCCTTTCCAGCCAAAATTGCCTCAAAACATAATTAGCTGCAGCCCGACCCTTTTTCATTTTTAAAAGGGTCTTTTACAAGATACCGAGACTAACAATTGTCAGCACCCTGAAATGGAAATTATGACTCCCTTACTGATATTTACTGACCAATGGAGATGTTAAAGGTTCGTATAAGCAATGAACACAATATCTCTCTCCTAATACCATCAGATCAACAGTAGTCTATTTTAAATTTTAAATCTCTGAAATTAATAGGAGCACCTTTTTGGCCTTTTATGGAATAACAAAACTTGAAGAAGAGGTTGAGCAGGGCGAGTGAGCTCGGCAAGGGGAGCCTGACAGACAGGACTGTTTCTGCCTGAAGAAGGGAACGCACCCCAGAGCCCGCTTCCACCTCTGGGCAGGTCACTGAGAAGATGGAGCCATGCTTTCCACAACAGTGCAAGGCAGCAGGATGAGACAGTGTGTGTCTAAGCTGAAAGAGGAGGAGACCACATTATATACAAAGGGAAGCCTTTTTCCCTGTAGAGACAGTCTTGTGTAGAGCAGGTTGCTAAGAGAGGCAGTGGGGTCTGTGTTCTTGGAACTTTTCAGGATTGGTCTGGAGAAAGGCCCAAGCCACATGATCTGACCTTCTTGCTGCTGCTGTTTTGAGCAGATGGCTGCACTGGGTACCTCCTGCCATCTCTTCCAGACTGGGTTGCAAAAGCCCTTTAGAAGATAGACCGGGACACCTCTGTGTCATGACTATTTGCTTAAAGCCATGAAGCCTCTTCCAGTCCTAGCCATGTAAGATTCTTTTCTATTTATTCACTCTGTTTTTTAAACAAATTTATAGTTTGAAAACCTTGCTAGCCCATTTTCCACTCAATGTGTGACTCATGCTGTGACACACTCATGACATACTTTTCAGTATCTCAAAACTTTCTTAACAAACAATTCTCTCTCAAAAGCTAAGAAACTCAAGATGTTGTATGAGGTACTGCAAACAGTCTTTCTTTCATCATACATACACACATACATACATACATATATATATATATATATCTCTCTAAGTACACACACACACACACACGCATACACATATACCCACACCTCAGTGACTAACTATTCAACATGTTCTGCTTTCTTTTTATGTATTGAAGTGATCAGCCTTTAAAAGTCAACTGCATCCCTGGGTACCATAGAGCTCATACTGTAAGGTTGGTGAAGTATGTATTTGCATTTATAGTTAGGGCAAAAGAGTGTTTATTCTGTGTCTGAATTTTCACAGCTTGAGGATTACCTCAGTGAGGATTCTGCTGTGCATTTCTGCTCTCTGCTGATTTCTCAAATTCACTGTATCTTGTTTACAGTCTTCTGCTGCTATCATCCAAACTTACTCTGTAATTGAGTCTGTTTCATGTTTTAGCTCATTGCTTATGTTACAAGCAAGCTGTTGTGCACCGGAGCTTTAGCAACTACAGCTGATGATGGTTTTTTAGATTTCAGGCAACATTTTTTCCTATTGTCTTATGAGAAACATTCCAACACATTAGCCAACACTCTGAAGATACTTTAGAGCACTCATTTTTCAACTGTGACTTTGCAAAGAAGAGCCAAGTACCATTTACCACCACCGTTCAAGACTTCAAGTTATCTTTACCTTCTGCCACTCGATAATTAAATCCACTGTCTGGCAAAACTTGTTTTCCAGTTCAATGGATAAACTGTTTCTCCAACTGCAACTAAAGAGCATTGACTCTGGAAAATGGAAGGAGCAAAAGGAGCATGGAGAATACAGAAAGCTGGGGGTAATGCCACAAAGACCTTAACCTTTGAGATTAGCTGTATCTTCTTCTTGTCTGCAAAGCAAAAAACCTTCACTAAGCGTTTGGGCAGATTAAAGAACAGCAGTGGCAGATGTGTTGCCATGGTAGATGCAAGATGGCTCATTTTCTGTCGGCTGAATCTCCTACAATTGATTATTTGATTTTCCACTATTTTGCCTGAGATTGCTATCAAATTAAGCCACCATCTGTCATTCTGTTTGCTCCGGCTGAAATATGGACAATGTTGCAGCTCTTCCAGGCATCAAACATTTTCTCTGGCCTTTGCTAGAATCTATTTTCTATATAAAATCAACTGCCTAGAACATTCCACAGAAAATTTACTTCATGGCTTGGGAAAAAGTTACCTGGCCCTGTTGTCTCAGGTGTTTATCCACTATAAGCTTTGTGTGCTTCTTCCTCTGCTGGCCTGGGAATCATTTCATCTTTGTCAGGAAAATACTTCAGGTACCTCATCTTGCCTTTTTCCAGATAAAAAGTAGTAAATTATTATTCGAAGGTTGGTCCTAATGAGAGAGAAAGAGGTGTTCATTAAACAGGTGCCCATCTTGATTTCATTATTTTATTTTCTTTTCTTAAAACATTTAAATGGAAGTTGTTTTTTAATTTTCCCAGCCTGCCATAAATCCTTATGTAACATATTAACTTCTCTTATTACGCCTTCCTATACTCCTAGCTAGACAACATATTAATTTTACCTATTCCTCCTGGTTTCTTTTTTGTTTATATAACTTCTCTCTGGTCTGTATTTATTTAACAGGACTATTTGACCAAAAAATTTTCTCTGCCTCAATTGTAGCTTTTTGACCATCTAAAACTTGTCTCAAAGAATGACAATATCCATTCTTGTTCCTTCACTTTTGTCTGGTCCTTTCTTTCAAATGAAGCTGCCTAAAACTATCCTTGTATGCAATAGAAGAGCTGTCTCCTTTTTATCACTGTCACTGTCACTAATCCGTGAATCTTGCCTTACAGGATTCAGAAAGAACTGGAACAAGTAAAACTGTTAGACCTTGAAGACTTCCAAGTGGGAATGTATACAATGAAACTTTGGGGAGAAGAAAACCAACTTTTTTTCAATTATCTTTTAACACGAAATAAAGTGTGTGAACATATACAGGAAGTTTAACCACCACCACCCCCCCACCAAAAAAAAAAAAACAAACAACAAACCAACCCAAAACAAAACCAAAACAAAACCCGAACAAAACAAACCCAGAGAAAACCAGTTAGCAGTCTGAAGGGGTGAACAGATGGGACAGGAACAGAACAGACAGGATCCAGCAGCATCAGGCAGCATTCAAGTCAAAGATGCAAATTTCAGAATAGCAACCTAAGAAAACAGTCTTATTGTCTACCTATATACACTTCTCATTGGTTTACAATGTTCAATCTACTTGTATGTGTCAAACATGGGGAAAAAAGAGCTAAAAAGGAAAATCAAACCAATTCATAGGTGATACAACTAATGTTCAGTCCTTTTCTTGTGTGTGTGTGCACTCTGGACCGTAGTTTAAAGTCACTAAGGTGAGCAATGGTTCCTGTGACGCATGCTGTAATTGTTCCATCTGTGTTATACCTATTTTATTTCTCTTAACCAGGTTAAAAGCAATGCTTTTAACATTCTAGACATGCAATTCCTCCCACTAGTTGTCTGTAATGTCAATTATATTAAGTGTCTTCTTTAAAATAAGAAATTTCCAATTCTTTTTGCTTCTTGCTGCAATTTCTACATGTTGGAATGCTATTTCTTTGCATTTTTTCTGTCATTGTAGGTCAGTTTGTTTATGATTTGCTGAGTTAATGTCTGTGTTATATTTGTCTCATTTATATACTCCCTTCTATTTTTAGACCACTGCCTTCCTTAGTGCTCCACTTCTGTCCATTCCTAATAATTACTGCTGCAACACAGGAAATACTGGTCACCCAGTCTTTGAAAAAATCCTTCTGTTTAAGGCTCTGGGAAAACCCATTTTGCTCTATTAATATGACTAATGATATGTCTCCATTATTTCTATCCCATTCCTGTCTCACTCTTGGGGGCAGAAAACATGGAGCCAAGTTTTTTCTCCCATCTGTCTAGTTTGGTTTGATATCATACTGGTCCCAGAGTGGACCATCACTAGCAATGTTTTTCTGGATGTCTTCATAATACTGTCTAGTTCCTGGAGCTCAAGTAAAAGAGTCAGCATTTGTGCTTTTCTCCTCCAAAGAGACTGCATGCAGTCCTATTCTTGAGCCACTGAGAGGAAAGGATGCCCATTAGGTAGCGTCCTGAGTTGTTAACTGAATTTTGCTTCTTCACAGAAAAGTTTTTTGGCAGCTGACTTACCAACAACCTGGTAACCATATGATTTCTCCAGCCACATTGAAAACTGTTTCTGCTTCTCATCTTTTCTAGCAGTCTCCAGTCTGGACCATACATGAGTATGAGTACTGGGGCATGTCAGAGAATAGTGTGGTTTTCATCCAGTCTTGTGGAAATTACTGAATATCGCCAAGAACTTGAAGTGACTTTATTCTGACATTTAAATCAATCAGTTTTTGAAAGGGTTATTTGATCTGGACCAACACTGCTATCTGCCTAGCTTTGTAGAGTGAAGGATTCTGTAAGACCAATAAAGGTCTCAGCTGAAGCTCCCTCGGCTGTATGGCTGAGGACAAGAAGGTCACAATTTTTTCCTACAGCTTGAGAAGCATAAGGTGCCAGTGGGGTTCCCTACATGAAACTGCAGAGCACATATTTGTTATTTATGCATAAGCAAACACAGAGATGCTAGCAGAGTTAAAAATCAAACCATATGATGCTATACTGATATTTTGTTCTTAATATTTTGTTCTTGACAGGGGATAAACCAGTGCAATCAAAGGCATGAGAAATGTTGGGAGTTCCTATATTTGGACAATGACTGATAAATAACCTTCAGAGAAAATACTTCCTTCAGATGAAGGGACTTCAATAACTGCTTGAAATCCATGCAGGGCAATTTTGATTTTAGTTAATCTGATGACACCTTCATTGAACTCTGAGCTGCATCTGGGTTTATGAGAAAAGACTGGAACCATGATTATTTTGTAAGCAAATGATGATGTTGCAGCACTTTTTGTGAGGTGTGGTCTTGAGCAGCAGAGAAATGAAAGGGAAAAAATTGAGCATAAATGAGTATAAAAGAGGAAGAGCCCAAAATTACACTGTGAAGTTACATTTCAAATGTGCAAGTCCGTGCCATGTATTTTGAGTAACAGCCTGTGTCCCCTTTCACACAGGGGAAAGCAGTATGTACACCTGATGCTGTAACTACTCTAAACTCAACATCTTCTTCTTGAGCTACACTGCTGTTTTGCCAGCTTCAAAGTTCCCAAAAGTTTTTGGGGAAAGTGGAGGAAAGACAAGAGGAGAGGGATGAAGAGAAGGAGGAGGAGAGGAGGGAGAAAAGATACAGGAACTCTCTAAGAGCTCGAAACTTATCCCAAAACGCTGGTGTGAAGACTTCCTCAGGTGCTTGCTTAGGAAGAGATCACAAAGCAGCCTCTGCCCAGCCCGTGGTCCCTCCTGGACCTCAAAGCTGAAATGAATCACATCCCTGTGCCTCAGGGCACCGAGCAAGCCGAGTTTCCTACCTGGCAAGCTCTCTATACTAGAGCAGAGATAGGCGCCCCAGCAGGACGCTGTGGAGCCGTGGCCCAGAGGAGCTGTGACCGCGCAGGGACCGCGCAAGGACCGCGCAAGGACCGCGCCACCCCGACCCGCACCAGCACCGCCGGGGCGCGGAACGGCGCGGCCGGAGGGAGCGCAGGGTTCCGGCAATGAGCTCGGGTGGTGGCCAAGCGCCGCCCAAGCAGCTCAGGCTTGGTTTCCACTCGGCCCAAAGTCACACCCCCTGCGCGGGTCAGAAAGGACGCGGTGACACAGAGCGAGCGCCCACGAACGTGTGCAGGGGTCCCGGTGCCGGGAGCGCCAGAGCCGGGCGCTGCTCAAAAGAACAAAAAGTGCCGGAGCCTGGCGGCTGCAGAAGCACCAGCTCTGTGAGGTGCGACCAGGGGCACGATCTGCTCGGCCTGGTGGCAGAGATGAGGGAAGGAGTAGAAAGACTAAGAAGTATTAAAGGAGTCTGAGGAGGAGACTCTCTGGTGGAGCCATACTGTACCATCCCCCAGACAGGCACACCCACCATCCACGTCTCAAGAAGCAATGGATCTCCTACCCTCTCACCACCAAGCTGAAGGAGGGGAACTCAGAGAAATTTATTGGTTTTAAACTTTTGGAAGACATAGTCACCAGGAACAACCTGTTCATTTCATAGTATTTCATAATAAATCAGTTTTTAATGTGGAATATGATTTGATATGATATTTTTTTCCTTTGTGCCCAGCAAATTCCAGGTTTATTTATCAAATAAAACTAGTCTTAAATTCTGCTACATGTCATTTATCTGATTCCGTTTCCATTTAAATGTTGCTTTGATGTAGCACAAATATGAAGTTTCTTAGAGACAGGGCACGCAGTGTTTACATTTGTGTAAGCAGCTATTGAACTAGCTTGCCATAGTTAAGTGGCCTTATTTAATCTTATCTTGTGAAGATATTGTATGCATCCTTCTGTTATCAAGAATAATAAAATCTAGTGATGGAACTAGAGAAGTGAAAGACCTATAGCAGATGAAAATTGACATATAATTATAGCTTCACAAAATAAATCAGCGTTTCATTAGCAAAACAAAAAAAGAACAAGAATAAAATGTATGAGAACATGAGTGAATACTTCTTTTGTGGCGTTGGTATGGCATTTTACATCAATTCATCCTTAGCATACCATGTAGATCAGGCTTTTGACTTGGTCTGGTGTAACTTGAGCATTATGGAATGTTATATATAATAAAACTGGCACGGTAGGGTGTGTCTTTGCCTTTGCTAAGTGAAATGCACTTAACATTCCTAAGCAGCCAGAACGCAGCAGGAGAAACAAACATTGGAAGTTGTGGGAAGAAAGGCGCTAATGGAGCTTGAGTGCATGTCCATTTTCACCAGGACGCCCTACATCAGGGAGCTGCCCCTCCCAGCCCCGGCACAGCAAGCACACCGCTTGCAGCCATGCGGCAGTGGGTCGTGGTGCAGCCCGGTGTGTACAGCCCCTGAGCCGTGTCGGGTTAAAGGCTCTGCTGGAAACCACTGCAGGTCGGAGCCCACGGCGATACCAAATTGCTTGAAACAAGCAGTTCTAAAACTGAAGAAACGTTAACCTTCATCTCTGATTAAGCCAGTTCTGAGAAAGTATGGATGTAAAAGCAGTTGTTACCCTGATTGTGGTCAGAGTCCATGCAGCCCCCAGCAGTAACACAGGCGGTGAGCCAACAGCAGCACTGCCCTTGCCTTCCTTTGAGTTTTAACACCGCAGGGCTGGCTTGGGCCAGGGAATAGCACCGGGAATGCTCTAACATATACAGCTTGTAATGTTTCTAACAGAGAGTGTACTCTGACTGCTCTTGTTCCATCTGGGGAGTTGGATGTAAATGGCTTAACTCTGGGATCTTTGGCATTAAAGCTGTCTCTCACTCCAGGGAAAACTGCTTCCAGAAGGGTGGGTTTCTGGCCTTTTCTGACACTAAAGCACTGCTCCCATTGTAACAGGACTGTCCTGATTCTGATTAGGTGCCTATTGTAATATCAGCAGTCATGAAAACAGAGTGCAGTGTAGGGGAGAAAAGGAAAAGAAAGAAAACCGATCAGAATTTCTACCATTATATTTTTCCTGTCTTTATGAACTTAAAGCAGTATGGCTTTCCAGCAAGGTTACCAGGTGAAAGCAGGAGTCTGGCACTCAGTTCGGTTGCTAGCACTGAGGGCTGTGCCATGCTGGGGGCAGTTCAGTGTTGCATCACGACTCTGTCTGTTAGTCCCTGCCAGCGAGTTCAAGAAATGAGAGGAATCATGGGCCACATGCTGGGAGGATGGCAAATGTCTTAACTCAGCCTCTTCATGTGCATGGCTGGAGATAATCATAGGTAGGATGTCTGCCCCTGAATCTCTTCAATGAAATGCTGTAGCATTAAAGCATGAGAATATTACCCTTCAGACTTAACTCTTCCTTAATGACAAAAATCCCCAGTGAATCTGTTCAGACTTAAGCAGAAACATCCAATAAATAGTGTTTCAAAGTGTTACAGAAACTTTGAAAATATATTTGCATGCATCTTCTGTCTTCCTTTTCATCCATTTTCCTTTCCAAACCCAGAATGAAAAGAACATTTCCCCTGTACTGTAAAACCACCATAGCCCTATGCTGCAAGACAAACAGTGCTAGGGCACTATTTGACATAACTATTTTAGTGATGCTCTTTGCTTCTGCTTTTGGGTGGATTGAAGAACAGGTGTTTTGAGGCAGGAATCAGTGCCTGCATTTAGAGTGGTGGTGAAGGTTGTAGAGAGGGACAGTGCAGAGAGGCATATCTTGAGATATGCTGTGCAGAGAACAAAATGGTTCACCTATTTTTACTTTCTGTGAAATAAACACAAAAAGAAGTTTCTTAATTATATGAGTAGGGGTATGCACATCCATAAGTACATAAATAATAGTCTTGAAACATTCTTAAAAACTCTTTTCAGGGAAGAAGGACTTAACTGGAAGTTGCTGGAAATTAAGAGGAAGAAAAGTTACACAGGCTGTTTAAAATCCTAAATCTTATTTATGGCCTCTTTTAAAATAGGCTGATTGAATATGTGAATGTTCCTCATAATAAATAGATGTATTTTGTTGTGCTGTCAGATTATCTCATGGGAAAGATACCAGAATCTTAAAAGCAATCACAATCTGGTTATCAGTTGCAAACTCTATTGATTTATTTTTTAAATGAAAATGTAACTGGGAAGGTACAATATTTGCTTTCAAAAGATGACAATTTTACTGTCTTGTGTGGGCTGAGAATAAAAGAGGCAGCTGATGGAAGACTGCAGATCTGATTGAAGAATCAAACAGAAAATTATTCCTACATGAGCTGAAGCATAGACAAATAGCCCAGTTTGCTGTGTTTATGATGGCTGTTAGTTGATCTGGGACCAGAGAGGGAGCAGGGATTAATAATGTTTTATTGCTGTTTAGGGAAATCTTAAATTGAGCCATTGTGATCCTTTACTGGTTAAAGCTTCATCAGGGAATGAGAAATGACTCTTTTAGATAGTGAGTAAAGAAGGAAGAGCTTGAAGATGGGTTTTGCATGTCAACTGGGAATTGGTACCTCTAGGGCTAACCTCTAGTGTTTATGGTGCAGGCACAGAAGACTATTTCATTAGGCACTTTTTCAAGTCACATAGAGTGGAGAAAAATGTTCAGGAAAGAACGTGTATGTCATTGAAAAATTTGCAAATCTGCAGCACAGTTCAATGGAAGTTAAAGAAAAAGAAAAAAAACAAGCCAAGCCAACCCAAAACCTTCCTCCCCCCCCACCCCCCTCCAAACTGCCAGATACATACTTAACTGCTGCTAGAAGAGCTGGAAACTCATCTCAGAAATGTCAAGCACAGACATTTCACAGCTGCTTTTTCATTTCTACGACAATGAGAAAGCAAGGAAAAGCAGAAAGTGTAGGTTTTGGGACATAAAGAGTCCAATGTTGAGCTGCCTTGAAGGGTTCAGAAGAACAGAAAGAAACTGTTCACTATTTCTTTCCTGAGGTGTACTGAATCACTCTGGGAGGGGGAGTGTTTCTCTGCCATGATCCCATCTGACCTTTTTTGGTCCAACAAAGAGAGGGGACATAGGACAGTGCTCTTCTCTTGACCTCTCCCCTCATGACAAACCATAGCTTTGTGGATTTATGAGGAGGGGAGGTGCCTGGTGGACCTTAAGTTTGCTTCAGGAGTTTTGAGGAGAAAAGAGGGAGGGGTATGGAGAACGTGTATTTTAGAGTGGGCATTCACCAATCTGGAGTTGCTGGCTGGTGCTTGGGTCCCCTGATGCTGCTGTCCAGCCCTGTGGGCCATGATTTCCATACAAACCTTGTGGCTGTGTCTGAGTTGCTTCAAACTCATCTTCCTCCCAGGCTTCTCAGATGGTGGATTTAGTCATTACTGTTTTGCATCAGCTTGCTCCTAGAACTGAGGTGGTATTGCAGCATTTTGATGGAAAAGACTACCTCCAACTCTTCCAAGAGAACTGCAACATGCAGACTTGCTGACAGCCTGTTTCATCGCTAAATTTAATTAGTTCTACAAGGACTGGTATAAGGCATTGCCGAAATCAGTCTTTTATTATCCCATAGTCAGACTTCTGGATATGCAGCACTAAACATAGACTGAAAAGCCTCACTAGGACACTGAAGAAATTGGTATTTATGAACAAACTAAAGGGTAAAAGATAAAGATAAAAACTTAGCTCTAACAATCACAGGGTGCTTATTTTAATTAAAATAATGAACAAAAACAAAGGCATGCAATTTAAAATGTGCTTCCTAGAAGCAAACAAGTGAACATGAGACATAATGGCTAATGAAAAGGATAGCCTGCTGCTGAAGAATAAAAATTTTGACACTTCTAGCTCATCCTTTAAATATTCCTGCAGGAGGGATTATCAAAGCAAAAAAACCCCAAACACCCAAACCAAAAGTTTGATGCCTTGAAGCACTTTTTTTGTTCTTTTAAGTATAAGAAGCTGCAATCGGGGGAAAACATGCAAGAGAGTTTTACTTCCATTGTGATACTTTCAAACTTCATACTGAAAGTATATAAAATTTAGTAAAAATACAGATACAAATAATAAGTGCATAAGTATTAAAACAACTGAAATGGGATTGTATTTTCCACAGATCTGGCTCTCCTTTTGCAGAGATTTTATACCAGAAAACCTTATTTGTGTCCATGTATTTACACATACAAGAGGGACATTCACATTTTTCACGTTTCTTGAAGGACCTAAAGGCACTCTGGGGACCATTTGGGAGACCGAGGTAGCTTTTCCTTGTGTTTTAGAGAGAATCAGCTTCTCAATTGTTTTACCTTGTGCCATTTTAGAACAAGAAGCATCCTGCCTCACCACAGAGAGTAGGAGACAGGTGCATGCTATAAAACTGAATCAGAATTTGCATCTCAAATTAAAGAAAGAGGTGTTTGAGCTTGTTGACAGCACCAGATGTGGAGGTAGTCCCACATATTTGGAGATACTATACATATGCTTAAAATTCTTTTGTAGCTCATAAAATAAATTAGACCCATGTTTACTATTTTGTAGTGATAGGGCCAGTTAGCATTTCTTGAAGCTCCTAGGGATTGCTTTTTGATGTAAAATTCTGTGTTTGATTACGTTGGGTAAAAAAAGGGAATGGGCGAACAAGCCTGATTTTCGTACTGTATCAGGTCTCAAAGATGCAGTGTATTCTCTTTTTGATATTGAAACTTACAGTAAGACCTGATCGACAGAAGCAGTGTCAGTGGGAGTGTGTATGTGCAGATAGCTAGCAAATCTTTAAGGTTTTCATCATCCAATATTGAGCATAAATCCAGGCTTATACTACTGCAACAATTGATCACTTCAGGTCAAAATGTTATTAAAAAAAAAGATCAACATTATGCATTACAGCTTTATGCTCTTTTTAAATTAAGGAGCAGCTGCCAGATGATGAGAATTTCGGTAGAGTATCATAAAAATACTTCAGTGAGAGCTCTCCTAGAGAAAGTCTACAGAAACATAACATTTAAATTCAGGACAAATATATGAAGTAAAGGGGGATGGTCTAAAAGGTGGAAAATATTCTGCATTAAGACTGCTGTTCCTTTTCCAAAATGATGAGGCCCAAAGACAAGCCAAAAAAAAAAAAAAAAAAGGAGGAGGAAAACCGTTTAGCACAAACATATTGAAAAAAACCCCAAAGCAATTTTCACAAGTACAAGGCAAGGCAGCTATTGCCTAATGTGACGAAATTAAGCAGGTTGGCTTCAGAGCACAACTGCTTAGGTAGAAGCCCAGGAATTGAAAACTTGGAAGTTTGAAGGATGATGGCAAATTGATTTCTGCCTGGGAAAGGCAGGAGCTGTCGTTAACTGGTTACCAGGCTGGGACGAACCCTGACCAGTGCTGCCAGTAGTGATACAAGCCTGGCCCCAGCAACCTGGCTCTCAAGAGACCTTCATGCACCCACACCATTGCTGCCATTTTGAAGCTGACCCCTAAAAATGAGGGCTGGTCTAGTGGTCTTTACAATAGCAAGCCACAGATGCCGGTGCTGCATCCAAGCCACGTAAGTGGGAGGCCCTGGCCTGTGGGTAATTTCCATTTTGCAAAGACCGAAAGAAAACACAGTGAGTTCACACTGATGCTGACACGGCAGGGAAACGCCACGGAGAGGTGATGATCTCTGCCCAGTCTTCCTCTGAGCCAGGGCTGGCATGGGCAGCATGTGCTCAGGGGCACATGAGTGCACTGCTTCCAGCACCAGGGAGATCCCAGCATTTGAGAGGTTTTATGGATTTCCAGTACGAGTAAGATAGCAGTGGGGATGAAATGTTTACATGAGGGAGGGTTGCTTGCTTTCTCTCTTTCACCCATAGGTCTTAGCTCTGCACCTGAAAAGAACCTAAAAGGTATTGGCTTGGGGTGACTGATGCATAAACTGCAGCTTTTGCTCATAAAACCTCAGATTCCAAAGTAAATTTCACCTTAACGAAAACTGTAATTTTTTTCAGGAAAATAGTGCTGTCATGATTGCATTTGGCAAGCCTCACTAGCTTTAAAGTTGTTATTTAGAGACACAGTGTTTGCCAACATGATACAATTGTAGATGCAAGCCTCTTGACTTCAAAGAGGAAACAGCTTTGAAATGGCAAATTAAGTTTGGCAAATTTTGGCAACTACTTTAACAGTGAATTATTACTGATTTTATTTTCTATGCAATTACTCTGTTTTTCACAAGAGCTCCTGCTGTGCAGAGACTCTGAGAAGTCTCCTCTGAGCTCAGATACAGCAAACACAGTGGTACCACTTTCATAAGCAAAGGCACAACCTTGGTAAAGTGTTAAGACACATCTACAGCTGTCTCCTAAATGCTGACTGATTTAAAATAGACTACTCTTTGCATACTGAGCATTTGTCAGGCTGAACTGATATGTTTTGAGTATTGGATTGATTTCTTTTTCTAGGAAAACTCCATGTCTGTTCAGTCTTACCTCCTGTTTGATGCCAGGGGTAGGTTTTTGGGATCCAAAGTTTTCCCTCAGCCCCCTCTATACACTATGCCTACAAGAGTTGGCATTGCAGTTTGTTTTGTTGCTTGGAGACAGCTGCAGGAACACACAGTGGCATAAATTACACCTGACTCTGTTGCTAAGGAGATAAGACCATCTCCTGTTTTTTCTTCAGTCCTAGTAGTAAGTGAGGAAAGCAAAATTTATATTCAGGATATTTAAAATATTGCTTTAATTTAACAAAAGGAAAAAGGAAACTATGTAATGCATATCTGTAACAGCTTCCCTCGGGAACAAACACTGAATTTTCATTCTTCTGGAGGTGATCACTGAAAGCATAGAATTTGAACAGGTTGCATGATAGAGGATAGTAATTAGACACAATCTGGATTTGGGGCATAAGAACTCCATAAACTTTTCTGAGGGCTTTTAAAATTGCAGAGCAATGCCTGCTGCTCACCCTGATGTTTATGGAATTACAAAGGAAAGAAAAAAGCAGTTTTTGCTACCAAAAGCTTGACTTCAGCAAAAATTGAATTTGAAACAATTGTAATGCGTGGGGTTCACTCACTAGCCCCTTGGATGGATCTTTATCTACTATGTCTTTTGCCTGGCCCTCAAGTTCCAGAGCCTCATACTAATTGTTGTAGGGCACCTGGGAAGGCAAGGAAGGCTGGTAGGGATTTGTCTGTCACTCTGAGATCTGTTTCCATTTCCCCCAGCACCAGCACCAGTACAATCCATGACTAAAGTCAGTCTCTCTCTTACTCCAGTGAATGGTGGTGTGGTCACCTCTTGCCTCTCTGGTTATAAACAGAGATATATTATGCTCCAATTATAAACTGAAGGAAATTTTTGATCAGGTTACTAGATTTAATTTTTTTAAGACCTTGTGGAACGTGATAGAACAATATTATGTCAGAGAGGAGATGCATGCAATAGTGCTAGTATGCAAACTCTAACATACAGAACAGTATCTAACAATAAGCTTAACATGAAAGAAAACAACAAAATTTTTGATAGTGTGCAAC
Source organism: Aleadryas rufinucha (assembly GCA_013397815.1). Taxonomy (NCBI): domain Eukaryota; kingdom Metazoa; phylum Chordata; class Aves; order Passeriformes; genus Aleadryas; species Aleadryas rufinucha. The sequence continues at coordinate 5,251 of VZTH01016531.1, read as the reverse complement.
ATTAGATTTAGAATTCCTGCTGTTGGTGGTGACCAGCTGAGCAAAATGTCCCACCAGTGATGTTATACATCTTTCTTCATTCTTTCCAAGACATGGTGTATCTCTTCTTTACCAGGATGAACGGTGATAAATTCTATGTCCATTGCTTCAGACGCATTCCAGCAGCCGACACAGGCTGTCATGCTGTAGTTGTTTTTTAACCAGTGCAAGGTTCATTCCAATGGGGGTGGGCAGTAAATCTTGACAGGATGTGTAGCTAGATTGCAGCAATTTGTGGGTTGTGGCAGAATCATCTAATTTAGGTAAAATTACGAAAGCAGATGTTTGTTTATTTCTGTAGAGATGTTGTCTCTCAATACGGAATCAGGAATAATTCTCATACAAACACATCCCTTTCCAATGTATATAAGCACAGTTCCAAGGATTTCATCAGGATGTATTTCAAACTGGCAAATATTTTGTTCAATGTCAAGACATATGTCTTGGGCATTAATGGTGTTGCTTTCACCAATAAATCCTTGCTGTTCCCATGCAATGTGTGCATCAACATGGACAGGTTGTTATTTGTCCCCATTTTGCTTGACCCATACTCTGTGCTATATCAGATAGGAAATATTTCCACAATGATTTAACCCCAGTGCAATGACTGGGTGTGTGATGTATGCTGAAGCATGGTGTATTATTAAAATAAAACCTTTACTAGCTGGTAGGGTCATAGATGAAGTTAACTAGAGGCCACCAAGACGGAAATTCTCTTTGAAATTTATTTGCATTATCCCAGATTACTTTACAAATTTCAGTGGGCAAGGTACATTGCCTTCACTTATAATTGCTGCTGCAGGAAGTTGTATCCACAACTGAGTTTGGATATAACTCATAGGTATTGGTACGGGCTGTACCTGGAATAGTCATTACATAAGCTGACAATCCTTTTCATCAATCCTTTCCTATTGAGGTAATATACCTGATGAAAGCAACTGTTTTCAATTGGTATAAAACACTTGGTACTGAGTTTATTTTGTTTACTAGGACTTCAGCATTCGTGCTCTACAACAGTCCTAATGCTGTCCCCAGGATACCAGTCTCATCTCTCCTGATCATTTTGGAGAGGTGAGGGTCAGTCCACAGAACAATGATAACCATCCTGTGTAGGATGTGCTCAGGAATGATGAGTAGACAGGTTTAATAGCAGATACTAGTCTGCACTGATAATTCCACTTGTTTGAGGGACCTCAGAGGACTAAATAGCACTTTTTGATGACCTTTATATTTGATCACACAGGGTTCAATTTTGAAGTGTGTGGAGATAAGGTTTCAACACTCTTAATGGGAGTCTTGAAAATTTTTACTTTCAAGTTTTTTACTTTTTTTTAACTTAAGACTGGTAGGAAGAGGAGCTTTGTCAAAAAGACAGAGGTGATCAAAAAAATTAATTACTGGACCACAATGATCTGTATTCAATTTTCATATTGAACTACAGTCATCCTCGACTCTATACTCTCTTTGTGTCACTCCAAGACTAGGACCGTCACAGACCAGGAGGATTAGGATGCTGACATCAAGGAATTCACATCAGGATCAAGTTTCTCACTCATAGCACTGACATACAGTAAGTTGAATTAGTTGAGAACTGTGACTGGACGAGCACCTGGGAAAATTATGGTCATGTGCAACGCATGCTATGAAAACATACCAATACCTTTAGGGAGATCTTTAACTCTACAGGGCTCTCATGCTTTCAATCTGCTTGTTAGCTTTCTGTGCAGTCACTGATAAAGCCCCCAGAGGTAAAAAGTCACAGATTCATGGATAATTGACTTCTACGAGGCAGACATGACTCTTCATGAATGTAAAGAAGCATTGAAATCTTCCTGCGTCAGGCAACCCCGACACGCTTTCTTAGCTTACACAAGTGTGCTTTGAGTCACAGAATCACCTTAGTATGGCTGAGGTGAAAAAGGAATTCCAGAGGTCAACTGGTCCAACCTCCCCTGCTCAAGCAGAGCCAATGAGAGATGGTGCCCAAGGACCACCATCACACAGCTTCTGAGTTTCTCTAAGGAAGGAGATTACATGAACACTCTGGGCTAGATCTGTGAGTACTCAGTCACTATGAAAGCAAAAAAAGGTTTCCTGATGTTCAGAGGGAAGGTTTTGGCTTTGCAGTGTTTTGCTTTGTGCCTGTTGTCACTGAACATCCCTGAAAAGAGCCTGGTTCAGTGTTCTCCGCACCATCCCTTCAGGTATGGATATACCTTGAAAAATTACCCTCTTTGGAGTCTTCTTCAGGTTGAACAGTCTGTGGGCAGCACTTTCAACACTTCCTAATAGGGGAGATGCTCTAGTTCCTTCATTATCCTTGAGAATGTTCACTGGGTGCTTGCCTGTATGTCCACCTCTCTCTCATGAGGGGGAGTCCAGCAATGGACACAGTACGCCAGGTGTGGCCTCCCCAGTGCTGAGCAGAAGGGTTGGATCAGACCTGCAAAGTCAGCAGAGTAAGAAATGCCTCGAGATGGTTTATTTTTAACAAAACATAGTACTGGGTATGAATGGTGAAGCCTGTGGCTTTATATAAAAAATACAGCAAGGGGATTCTGCTTGATAGCAAGGCAGCCTAGAGAATCTGGGAAGCTTTCATTCCCTGAGGCCAGAGCTTGTGTCTTCTGTGTGTAGTTCCTGAAAGCCATGTGATGTCATCAGAAGGTCATTGTGACATGTGTGACATCAATCCTTTTTAGAGTGTGAGGCAACGCTGAAGGGCCAGAACGCCTGCCCTACTCCATTGGGGAAATCTACACATGGGGGAGGATTTGCTGTGCAGCGACAGCAGCAGGACCTGGGGAGCTGGTCCCAACCTGCCACATTCCCAGGCTTCAGCTGCTGCTGCTGAGAGGCCAGAAACTGCTTTTACACCTTCACAATTCCTGCTTGCACATGTCAGAGAGGTCAGTCACCACCCTGCCCTGAGAGCTGTCACATGCAAAGATGCCTCTGGTGTCACTTGTCTACCCCAGGATACTCCCTGGTACTTGTGGCAGCTTGAGCACAGCCTTGAGGTAGAAGAGGCAGCTCTTCAGTGCTTGATGTGGACAGCTTGGCTGCTGTCTGCAGACTGCATCTCTGGACTGTGTCTCCAGGGCAGGCCAGGAGCTTTGTGTCTCTTTGGTTTGCAGTGCCAGATGGCGTTGGAAGAGGGTTTCTCAGAAGGCAACACCTCTTCCTCTGCTACCAGCAACAACCAGGTGCCCCTGGCTATCCCTCAAAGAGATTTTGACTGCCCAATCTGCCTGGACACGATTGAGGATGAAACATCCGTGAGCTGGTGCAGACATGCTTTCTGCTTTCCTTGCATACTGGAATGGGCCTGCATCAGACCTGTTTGCCCGATCTGCCAGGAGCCCTTCCAGTACCTGTTCCGCAAGGTGGGAGACAGTAACTATGAAGTGTACTACACCAGCTCCCCCAGACGAAATCGAGGAAGGAGAAGTCGTCGCCACTCTGCAGAAAGGAGGCGGTACCATTCTGCAGGCCACCGGCAGCGCAGATCTTCCAGCGGAGAGCGCGGCAGTGGCCATGCCAGGGACCGGGAAAGGGACCGAAGCAGGTTCCGAAGGCGGAACCACGATGGTCACAGCAGAGGTCGGCAGGCCTGGAGTTATGACCCCTCAAGCAGCAGGAGATGGCAGCACAGCAGGGCTCAGGACACGGCTTCTGAAACTTCTCGTGGTTGGGACCAAGCTTCAAGGCACGAACGGGATGTCACAGTCCGCTCGGGGAGGAGTGAGCACCGTCATCGGGCGCAATGGGTTTCCTCCAGGGAATCTCAGGCACCAAGGAGCCAATCTCGGAGGAGGTCCCACAACACTCGGCGCCAAACACAGAGGGAAGAGCAAAGGAGGAGGGATCACAATGAGGGACAATCTGCAAGGCCTGAAGGGGATGTCCCCGACACCTCAGGAAGGAGTGAGCATCATCAGCAGGCACAACAGGCTTCCTCCAGGGAACCCCAGGCAACAAGGAGTCAATCCCATCAATCCCAGCAGACATCCCACAGCCCTGAGGAGCACAGGCACAGGTAGCACACCCTACCAAGAAGGGTACTACTGTATGTCCTGCTACTAGTGTCACAAATTATACCACTCTGCACCAAAGTGGGTCCTACTAACAATTCCAAAAATAAAGTCAAATCCAACCATCAACCTTGGAGCATAGAATCTCTTCTCCATCATAAAACACATCCAAAAATCTAGAGACCTGTGTAAGGGTGACCAAGGTTAGGAGGATAAGGAGCTAGAAGGTAGAAGCTAGTAGAAACACCTTGATCTGGTTTATTCCTAAACCAGAATGCAGGGCTGGGTATGAATGGTGAAGCCTGTGGCTTTATATAAAAAATACAGCAAGGGGATTCCGGTTGACAGGAAGCAGTCTAGTGATACAAGCTACCTGGGAAGCTTTCGTTCCCTGAGGCCAGAGCTTGTGTCTTCTGTGTGTAGTTCCTGAAAGCCCTGTGGTGTCATCAGAAGGTCATTGTGACATGTGTGACATCAATCCTTTTTACAGTGTAAGGCAACGCTGAAGGGCCAGAACGCCTGCCCTCCTCCAGTGAGGACAGACATCTGTTGGTGGGGGAAGGATGGACCTCCATCCCATTGGCTGCCTTCTGAGGGCATAGAGAGAATTTGCTGTGCAGCGACAGCAGCAGGACCTGGGGAGCTGGTCCCAACCNTTTCAACACTTCCTAATAGGGGAGATGCTCTAGTTCCTTCATTATCCTTGAGAATGTTCACTGGGTGCTTGCCTGTATGTCCACCTCTCTCTCATGAGGGGGAGTCCAGCAATGGACACAGTACGCCAGGTGTGGCCTCCCCAGTGCTGAGCAGAAGGGTTGGATCAGACCTGCAAAGTCAGCAGAGTAAGAAATGCCTCGAGATGGTTTATTTTTAACAAAACATAGTACTGGGTATGAATGGTGAAGCCTGTGGCTTTATATAAAAAATACAGCAAGGGGATTCTGCTTGATAGCAAGGCAGCCTAGAGAATCTGGGAAGCTTTCATTCCCTGAGGCCAGAGCTTGTGTCTTCTGTGTGTAGTTCCTGAAAGCCATGTGATGTCATCAGAAGGTCATTGTGACATGTGTGACATCAATCCTTTTTACAGTGTAAGGCAACGCTGAAGGGCCAGAACGCCTGCCCTACTCCATTGGGGAAATCTACACATGGGGGAGGATTTGCTGTGCAGCGACAGCAGC
>VZTH01016530.1:1415550-1525182 GCA_013397815.1 Aleadryas rufinucha | reverse complement strand
TCCTTATTCTCTCCCTGTCACTCTCTTTCTGTCCTCCCCACCTATTTTCTATTTCTTTCTTTCTCTCCCTCTCTCTCATATTTACTATCAAATAAAACTAATACTATTGACTGGCATATAGTCTCGTTTGCACCTTAATTTGTGCAGAGGTATTTCTAAGAACCTCAGTAATCGGATCATAACACGTGTTAAATGTGTTCCAACACCTAAGGCAGAATAAGGGTCCAAAGCAATGAGTTTTCTTTTGGACAGCTTCAAAGGGACCTGGTGGAAATGACTCATATTGGGGACCAGAGTAAACACAGGTGAAACAAATACAGCACAGCAGAGGTAGAGATGTAAACATCAACTGTTTTGATCTTGTGAACTTTGAGATTGCAGTGGGTTACTTGCTCATGTAAGATGTTATCATGTCTTAAAGGATTCAGAACTTAGACAATGATAAAAATAGCTGTGAGCTAAGATGTCAAATGCAAAATTTACTAAATGTTTATTATACTTTTTCCCCTTATGATTTTCCTCCACAATTCTGGGGAAAAAAAAAAAAAGTTTTATTTTGACATAGAGCCCAGCACATGCCTTCCAAAAACATCCTTGGTTTTGAGAAGACAGTAGTTCAGAATTAGTCTGAATTTTATTGAAGGACAAAGTTTTCTGAAGACAAATATTGGTGGCTCTAGTTTTATACCTACAGAAAATTCAAGTCTGAATTAGCTCAGTAGTGGTCTCAAAATTTCCAGCTAATCAGATTTAAAGACACAGCACGGAACTTTATTGAACAGTTTAGTAACATGGATTGCCAAGATCAAATGTGATTGTAGGGAGTAAAATAGAAACATTTAGGCTCTAATTATCAGTGGCCTATATGAAGGGGCCTGTCAAAAATTTTTAACACTGTTAGTAAAGAAATAATTTCCACAGGTCGAAACCAAAGACCTATTGCACAAGAAGCCCTCTGTGTCCTGGGGCTGTGCTGATTTGAGGAGTCACAGCCAGCTGTTGCTCTCCACATGGATCAAAGGACAGGGATGTTCCACACACAGGAAATAAGGCAATGCACTGTTTTCTCCAGTGGGCAGAGTCCCAGGAAAAGAGAATGATGGCAAAACACCTGTTACACACACAACACTTGGGAGCACTTTGAGGTTTGAACATGGCAGAATTCCCCCCGAGTTCTAAGTTTCTGTCATTAATATTTCAGTTTCTTTCTTGTGTTGTAACTGCAGAGAGAAAAAAAATAACAGCAAGGCCTGGTCTCAGCCAGGCATAAAACCAGAGATTTGAAACTGGTGGCAAATAAGGAAAATCTAAACCAAAGAGCACATCCATGAAGAAGAAAAGGGCCATTTCTTAGATACACCAGGTTATTTTCTATGAGATGATGAACAGCACTGGTTGTGCTGTGCTTGTAATACTGTGCTTCAAATACCAAGCAGGTGATGGTAAGCAATGGCTTGGTTATGTCAGTAATTTTAAGATGAAATCTGGGGAGAAAAAGAATGACTCTCACTAGATTCTTGACTTCTCCAGTCTGTTCATAATCTGTGCACCCATTGCCAAAGCCTAATCCCTTGGTTCTCTTGCTTCATTCTTCCCAGGGTTAACACATCCATAAAGGTCTCTGTGCCAAATGAAGCCATGCAAATGGGGATGTTGCCAACAGAAACTGTAGGTACACCTGCAAAACTGTGCTTCATCAGCATCCCTCCCATTTGTTCAATCCCAGCTGATAAAACAGTTAAATCAATTTCAACCATCATAACAGATAATGCAGTTCATTTGGTATTAGCAAACAAGAGTCTAGTACACTGGAAATTAAAATAGGCTTGCTGCCTAGAACAGAGGGACTGAAACATAATATTTTTAAAATCTCATACTCTCCAGATAATTAGCATTTAAAATTTAATTTACAGCAACTCTATTTTTCCCAATGTGTCCATATTTAATTTTTTTTTTAATTTTTAATAATAAGCTTATTAACCTAGGAATGATTTGCTTTTATCTACCTTCTTATTGGCAGTAGAAGTGACTGTGATTGGGACAAAGAACCATAATAATGCCATAAAGAAAGATGTGAACCTATTTTCAAAGTCTCTTCACACCTGTTTCCTAACATTTTAATTTATTTTCACACTTTGCACATCATGCTTTTATCTTCACCTTCACAGCATCATGTATTTATTATAGTTAAGCAATCAGTGTCTTTATTTTCTAATCCACTGGGTTGTGGTGTTTTAGTCTGTGTATAAAGTGAAGAGACTATCAAGTTAAGATCTGATTATTAGAGTACATTAGATATTCTGCATAATTATGGGCCCAGTGGAGGGCTAAGAAGATAATGCATTACAAACCTCATTTACTAGGGGTTATTTTTTTATTACATAAATGAAGCTTTCCTTATCTTAAATTGTATCTCACTAGAATTCTTGCTGAGCTTAAGAACAGTTGGCCTTTTTTTTTTTTTTAATGAATGTTGTTGCACTTTGCCATGTGTCAGCAAAAGGGTTCTAAAATGTAAGGACTGTAGAAAAAAAATAGCAGCAAGACCTTCGCCACTAAGGGCCCAATGCTTTATTACTTGTCAAGAAACATAAAAGCAAAATAAATAAATTAAAATGTTGCACCACTTTAGTGAGAATGGCAGCCTGTCATATAAATTTAATCCCAAAGATTTAAATTGTGTTCCACAGCAGCATTAGAAAAAGATAGAATCCAATTAAAACCATGCTGGATTTCAAGGACATTGCAATATTCACTCTGCTTCTGTCATGTAAAATAAATTTAGTCCTGATTCAGTGCTGAGTACGAGGAATTAGATTTTGTAATGATCTATTTCCTCAGGTATTTTGCAGTACTACCTTAAAATACTGGAAAACAGTCAACAAATTTGCTGAGCCAAGAGGTATATTTATAAAGAGACATATTTATAAAGTAAATCCAACCATTAGGCAAATCATTTTCAGACCAGATTTAAGTCCCCAAATCCACGTGCAAAAGTGAGCATTAAACAGTTTTCTTCAGGTGGGACACAGAAGAAAAAAAGAAATTAAAACTGCAGAGTATAAACACAATATTGCACATTTTGTTAAGAGAAAGGACAGCTGCACAGCAGAAGGAATTCCTTTTGCCCGTTTGTCCTGGCTGCTACGCTCTGCACCAGAGCACACGTGAGCGTGGCAGAGATGTCCCCTTGGCCCGGCCCAGCTGGGCAGGCACAGCAGGAGCCCGTCCCAGCACCCTGGGCAGGGACAGCAGGAGCCCATCCCAGCACCCTGGGCAGGCACAGCAGGAGCCCGTCCCAGCACCCTGGGCAGGCACAGCAGGAGCCCGTCCCAGCACCCTGGGCAGGCACAGCAGGAGCCCATCCCAGCACCCTGGGCAGGGACGACGGCAGAAATCGGGGAAAACCTGTTGGGTGCAGCATAAGAACAGCAATGCAGAGGGAAGGCCTAAACCAGCATCTCTCCATAGCAGGGAGCGAGGGCAAAGCTGGCATGGGGACTTACGGAAAGAAGAAAAGCCAAGGAAATCCCCCAGAGACGCTGGAATGGAGGAAAGGCCATTACACCACTACATCTGCAACCTGCCATGGGACAATGCAGGGGGCACACATCTTGACCTTTTCTGAGGCACTGATCTTGACATCACTTGACATGATAATTATGTTGAGTTTTTTTTTTTTTTTTATAAACAGATTACTTCTTACCAAAGTCACTCTTATGACAAACACAATTAAAATATATGCAGAAATTCAGTTTGGGAAAAATTAACTTAATTATTTGTAGAAACCTCATTATATATTTTCTCTGCATGTATTTTAAAAATGAAATACATACAGCATGAACTACAACTACTGTTCTTCAGTGAGTATATACTTTACCAGACAATTAAGAATTTGCATGTAATATCAGGGTATTATTGCACCATAAGCCAGTCTTCAACAGCCACAGGGCTTTGCTTCTTTGTTTTAAAAGAACTTAACGCAGTTGTGCCATGAAAAAAAAAAAAATCTGTAGCTTGTGTGTGCCTCTATCCATCTCTTGGAAGGAATGAAATAAATGTACTTTGTTTCCTACGCATAGATCCTATTACAAGTCTATTTTCACAAATTGCAATATCTCCAGCTCTGCTGTATTCTAATTAGGTCACAAGAGGAGAAAAAAAAAATCTACAGACACAGTTCTAATCTCAAATAATGCAAGCAACATATTTTCAATAGAAATTCTCTTTTCAGGTGTGATTGCTTTTTTATCTTTAAAGTAATTTAATCTTTAAGTCTTGGACAACACACATAGTATACGCTCCACACACATGTTCACTTAATGAACTGGTGTAGGTATAATAACTAATGATGCCAAAAATGTTTTAGCACAACAAACAGTGGAATGTCTCAAACTATAAATTGGGACAGAGAATGCATCAAAACAATGTAATTTAAGAACACTTTCATTACCAAAAATGAATACTTTTCCTGAGTGGTGATTAATTTATTTGTTGGTGAAAAATGAAATTCTGATAGCTGCATTTCAGTACAAATGCTGTCTGATCGGGTGTGGAGGCAAGTCCTTACATAGCACACCAGTGAATTCAAACGCAGCATCATTTCCTAGATTTATTAGCACTACTATGGTTACAAAAATCTATTATAAAATTGTGACTTATCCGGCAACTTTGAGGGGATAAATATATGTTCTGTATCTTCAGTTCAGCATAAAGAAGATTCTAGTTTTTATCATGCCAATCTACTACTGTCGAAGTGAAAAACCTCTTTTCTTCAAGTCAGTCTTTTCCTTTTATCCTCCGTGACCTTTTTAGTAGTCTCGGGTCACAAATGATACAGCCTGGTGACCTGAGATAAGCCATCAGTGAAAAAGAGGGTACATCTCTATTCTGCCCCCATAGAGTAGAGATCTGACAAGGTAGTGCTTAATAGAATCTCCAGGTAAAATGACATAGTTTTCCGTTCTGTGTAGGGAGGAGGGAAAGTCCACCTTGCAGGGCTTAGGCTTGGGCCACCATGTCAGATCCAAACTGCTAACAGGAAGCACGTGGCCAAGTGGAACATATTTAAGCATCAGAAATTCAGATCAATTGTATCTGACAAGAATCCATATAGAGTTTGGCAATTTACATAAAGCTACATAAAGGTATCTGAAATATGCACTTATGCTAAATTGAAAGGCCATTATAAGGGGTATATTATACCCTGTTCCCCTCACACAGTCAGGATATACAAGAGATATCAGAAGGCCATCCAGACTTATATTCTAACACTTTCCTTTGTCTGTACTTGTCCAAGTAAATTGCAAAGGATGAAAAAAGCCCTGCAGTCAATGAATTGGGTGCAACCTAAGACCGACAAGAGAATAAGAACAAGATTCATCCTCTGCTTCTGTTGATATGTTCCGTCAAGACTTTGCATTTTTTCTGCTTTTGAGCAAACACGAGGAGCAGTCAGGCATCTCATGGTGTGACACTTGTCCCACATTGTTAATTGTGTGCATTATTTGCTGATGTAAATTTGGTTCTAGAGTGATAATAAAACTACACTTCCTTTTAAGAAGTGCTACAATTTGTTCTCCTGCTGAATATTCCCTCATTTTACTGGACAATCTAAGTAAAGGGAGGCCTTTAAGTAAAGCAGGTACTGAGAACTAATCTTTTCATTTCTTTCTGGGAGAAGTCAGGAAAGAGGTCAAAAAGTAGCATCTTTTTCATCTATTATGTCTATTAGTTTAATTTCCGGAACATAAATGAAATAGGCTTCTCAATTTCCACAGTGATCAAGACGAGAGTCACGTTCATAGGATTTTTATCTGTAACACTCTGTTTTCTCATCTGTGACAATAACAGCCTGATAAACTCTTGCTCTACACCACTGAAGCCTTATGACAGAAAACACGTTTTCAGAAAAGTACATATTTGAACTACATTAATAGATTTGAAGACAACTTATTTTTCAAAGCACTAAAGACAGCTCACCAATTATCTTGTTGAAAACCAAAGTCTGATGACAATTAAACAGAACACCAGATGTACAAAATGACATTCTATTCTGAAAGTCATTCAGCAGCACAGCAAGATTTAGATACTTTCCATAAGGAAACTGTACACAAACTGTGAATAATGTACAGAACTTTGACATTTTCCAGTACAAAATTTCTGAGTGACTTGTGCCCTGCAGAGGGTCAAGTTTTAAAATGCAGAGTTACTGAACAGGAGGGCAGAATCTATTAACACCACAAACATCAAGAGGCTTTCCAAACATGTTTCAGCAACTGTTCAAAGCTACACATTCCACATCATAGTGAAGTGTTCATCAAAGGGAGAATGGAACAGCCTGTAAGAAGTGATCACTTCTGGTTCTTTATTGTTCACAATATAACCTCGTGCCACTGCTCTATTTAAATAGCTGCACATTTTGTCTCTGCAAACCTCAGAAACAGTTATATGGCACCAGCAGACTTCTGACTCTGTAAACAAAAACTGCATTGAATGCAGACTAAATTGCAAGCCAGAAACCAATAACCCTCTTCCCTGCCTCCCCAAACCTTAAGGGCAAATTGTAGTGAGAAATGAGGTACCTCCAGCTGCATGATGAGTGGTGCAGCTCACACACTCCTGTTAAAATGAGGCTACATGTTTGTATTGGATGTGGGGAGGGAACAAGTCACTCAAACCCACATTGGAGTATTATTGAAAGAGATACTTTCTCTGCCTGTTTTGTGGCTTCTGGAAAGAGAAAATTATTTATCTTCTAGCAGAAGGAACATAATACTGTATTTTAGACTTCAGATTTGCCAATATTGCCTAGTTACCTGGTCAGGTCACAATGAAGGCAGTAAGAGCAGCTTACTAAACCCAAGAATTTTAAAGGTCAAGACTTTAGAAGAAACAAGAATTCTTTTGAAATATTTTGAAACATATTGCAGCTTCAAATTTTTTTTTATCATAACCAGGGTGATTAGCTTGTCATAGGAGTGTTATTTGCTAGGTTTAACATCTAAAAGGATACAGGTATGTTCACAGTAATTCAAGAGACAAGGTTTAAAGGTAAAACAGACAACCTGGGTCCTGGGATGAAACAACTGGCTATGCTGGCAATTACAGCTATATTCCAAATTCTATTGCTCTTGAATCCATTTCTCTTACAATACACCACTCTATGTCAGGTACCACTTTAGTTTCCTCTAATTTTCCTTGAACTGCTTTCCTTTGAAGTGATTTAAAATGCTCCTGGCATTGCTCTTATTGCTATTCACAGGTGCAATGAACTTGTGAAATACTGCAATTCTCTTATAAATTGTCACATTAGGGCTTAAGACCTGTTCCCATAAATGTGTTGGCTGTTGACTGTTTTTTGGGTTTTTTTGCAGTGGGTTTGAGGCAGGGAACATTCAAACCTGTTTTCTTCCAATATGTCTGTGAACGTAAAGCACCATCTTTCCTTCCCAATCTCTTTCAAATAATCAAGAACCACTTCTTTGGTCCTAGTTTCCACCTCTGGAATTATTTCATAAAAATTAGACAAGAAAATATTTTAATATGAATAGAAAACAAGTCCCACTGCACAATACAAGAGGACTCAGAAAGCTTCTAGGAGGCCAAGTTTATTTGTACATTGCAATAGCTCATTTGGTAATGAACTGGGAAACTGATAGTTCATCCTTAAGGCAGAATTGTAATAAAGCTATTACAAGTTTATCATTTGCTACTTTTCAGCCATAAGTAAATAAAATACTTTTCCTCCATGAAATATCCTTATCTGCGGAAGCACAGAGAACTAATCCTCTCTTTGATCTCTGACAGATGCCTCTACCAGAAGAAAATTTGAAGTGGGATACACATGAAAGAAAATCCATCTGCGGAAAAATGTTATAACTACCCAAAACAAGTGTGCAAGGTACAGAAGCCCATTGTAGAGACATGAAAAATTAAATTAACAATAAGAAATGGATGTAAGGAAGGCAACGTTAGCAACCATAACATGGATGACCCCTTCAAGAAATTATAGAAAACAACAGGGCTCTTTTCTGACAGAAAATAGACTCTCAATAAGGTCAGAAGATGTATCTCCAGAAATGAGTGTATCAAAACGTGATCTTCCTCTTCAGAACAGCAACTAAAGGTTACCCTCATTATTTTTAATAGTTAGTCCAAATATCTTTATCCCTCTATGAAGCATATTCCAAGATCTGAGGAAGATGATTATAAGATTCAATATAAAGAATATGCATAATATGGGTGTGAAATCATATCCAAGAAGAAAGCAAAATATGGGCAGGAACTCTTTTTCATATATTATACTTCCCTGTTGAAAATGCAATCTGATTGCACCAAGATCTTGAAATAAGCAACTATTAAATATGAATTTGAGTAGTTATTAACATTCAAAACATTATCCTGAGAGTACTCTTGCTTTAATAGACACACCAGAACAGGGAATTAAATAGAAAAGAACAGTAGCCCACATGATTTCTTCTAATTACAACATGTATATTTTCTGCCATTAAGAGAAGTCAGATCTGGTATGAATTAAGGTGATTATCCCCAATCTGAGACAGCTGAAAAGCTAAAAAGCCACTGCTAAACAATAGAAGTCCCAAGAACAGTGACCAACCAATATTTGCTGCAATTATTAATTAGAAAGCAACTTGGGCTTCAGATCATTGCAGAATGCAGTTTTTCAGCTGCAAATCTCTGCTGGCTCCTAGGAATAGAATATGTTACAGAAAGCAGAGCAATGGTGACACAAGCATCTACAAGAAGGTCAGCACACGCAGACACTGCTGCAACTGTTAACTGGATTTATCCTTGAGATATCTTTTGGTACAAAAGCTGCAAACTTCCAGATGAGGATGAAGATTTAAGGAAATGTTCTCATTATTGTACATTTAGTCTTATTGTCTTACTAGAAAGAATTCCCTAAATGTTAAATTCATATAAAAAACCCCAAATCCTAGCAATACCCACGTCCCTCCCCCTGAAAAAAACCCAAACCCAACACAAAACAACAAAAGAAAAACCAAACCAGCAACAAAAACCAAAAAAAAACCCCAGCCAACCAAAAAAAAAAACTCCAAACCCCCACAAGACAACCAAATACATACTGAAAGAGAACCTTATTCTCAAAGAACACCTTGTTCTGGATTAGGAAAACATGTTGTTAATAATTAAAAAAAACCAGGCAATATATCACTCATTTTTTATACGTTATTTATAAATAAGCAACACTGCAGTGATGCCTCACTTTCATGAGCTCAAGGAAATATTAACACAGAGTTAGGAGGGGTTTTTGTATTCATAACCCTCTTTTGCAACAGCACCCAACCAAAAAGCCTCTCTAGATTTTTCTTGGAACTAGTTTTTTTTCAAAGCTCTTTCTGATTTTCCCTGGCTTACAGCGATGTGTCTGTGATAAGCTCTCATGTTCACAGTCTCTCCCCCTTGCACATCTAATCAATCACCTTTTTGAGCTTCCTCATATTAAAAAGCATGTTCTCATTTCAGATGGGGAATTATGTCTGAGCTTGGGAGTGAAGCCAGTGTAAGTTCATAAAAGAAGCAGACCCATCTTTGGCGTGTGTTTTCAGAAAAATGCAGTGGTTACATTAACTTTATTGGCATTCCATCAAAATTCCACCACCACAGATGAAATAAAACATTCTTGAATTTTAAGTCCGCAGAAGTTTCGTGCAGAGCTCAGAGAACAGTTCATTAGCATAGTTATGAAGCAGGTACCAATTCAAACCTTATTGTTATGTTTAATTTAACACACTACATTTTCCAGCAAATATTGCACAGCCTTAAATGCATAAACCAATCTAATTCATGGCAAAATTTCATCTATTTCTTAACTACTTTTGAAACATGTATGCATTGCATTGTGGATCTGATCCTTGCTAGCTTTGCTCAGCCCAGGAACTGCTACTCTCCCTGTCTTGCCTCTTTTTTTTCAGCTGAAAATATTTGGGAGCAAATTAGTAGATGGTTAAATGGATGACCATGCTGAGACAGACCAAAGTCCATCTAGTCTGCAGTTCCAAATCCCACAGCAGCCAGAAACTTATGTCTGAGAAAGAAGTTAGGAGAAAGGCAACTACATAATGACTCTTTCAGCCTCCCAGGCTCCAGTGCAGCCCAGGAATCTCCTAAAGCAGAGGTGGTATTTTGTGTTCCAGGGAAACCACAAGTGCCAGAATATAGCTCACAGCTAAGTCCTGCAGCTAATAATCTAAAGTTCAGACAAACTCCAAACTGATAAAGAAAAACAATGTATTTTAGAGAACAGAATAAAAAGTAGAAGTTGTATCTAAAAACAAACAAACAAACAAACAAAAAAAAAAAAAAAAAAAAAAAAAGGAAAAAAAATTTTTTTTCATGGAAGCCTTTTAATAAAAATTTTTGGAGGGTTAACTCTCCAAAGGCATTTTTATTTTTCTTAAAAAACCCACAACTCAGTCCTGCTCCCATGTGTGTGTGTGTATACACTCCCTCAACTCAGAAGGGAGGGAAGCTCCCTCAACTCCACTGGCATATGTGCAAATCATGTATACATACACATATTTATCCTTATCCCGTTAAAAAATCAAGCAAACAAACAAACCACAGAGGGGTTCAGCTCTCCACATTTGTTGTACAGTGTTACCTTTGTAAAGTGAGATTTTTTCACTTAACTGCCCAGGAGAAAAATCATCCTTTAGCTGTTAAATTTTAGCTGTTAGATATTATGCTTTCTAAGCTACATTACAGAGCTGCCATATTATCTAAGTTGGTTCAATGCATTGCTCCTTATCAATGCTTAAAGTCACAGAAGTGCTGTCAGGACCCTACATTTTGCTTCTCTTTAGCTGATACTGTACTTCAGGATTTGTACACTTCAAAACACCAACTGCTCCTAGATTGCCATCTTCTCAACCATTAATGCTCAATTCTACTTTTCAGTGTTGCAAATTCTCCTTTACAGCTGATTTTTCCTTAAGAATTTGTAGATTATGTCCCATCTTGAATTGCATCACTGAAATACAGGGATAGCAACAGACTATTTTAATGCTGTTACGTTAAGAACACTTGGGTGAAATTAGGGGGCTGTCAGGTCATCTGGTGAGGGTTTAGCCAGGGATTGCATCCAGAGGTTGTTGTGATTTAACAAATACTGGAAATCTTTCTTTGACAACTCTTTTAAAGCTCAGTTTAGTGACAAAAAGAAGAACTAAAGGGAACTGAATTTTTACTTATCATTAGAATTTTAACAGCTGATGCCTTACTATCATTATTTTCAGCTCAATTTATTGGTTAGTTTTGAGCAGCAGGTAGTTCTGATTAACAAAGTTATATCAGGAATCACTCCAGAGCAAACCAAAAATCAGTGAAACCTTAGGATGCTTCCTGGTGGATTATGAAATGGACCATGCCAACACTGAAAAAGCTTAGGTGGAGTTGCACTTGCTGGTGGCATCATGGTTACTTAAGGACACAACACGGTTACTTGAGGACATCATATCAGACAGACAGTAGAAATGCACACAGCACTCATCTAGAAACACTTAGAAAAGAGCAACAGTTGGTGTTAAAGGTAGGAAATAATCTTTGAGAAAGCTGAAGCCATAAAAAAAACCCCTGACAGAATCAGAACCTGACAAAATCAAAATCGGGCTGGCACAGTATGGAAGGATAGATAGGCTAAAAAATGTTTAAAGCTAGTGAGTCCTTAAGTTCAGTTTCAGGTATAAGAGAAGCCCTTAGAAAAGATAATGTGCCAGAATGAAAAGCTAGAATACTTCCAGCAAGTGGGTCTATAAACTCAGTTCAGAGTAGTCAGGCATGAGCTCAAGTTGTCAGATACTTTGGCATTGAGAATTGCATGTTTGAACCTCAGCAATTACGGAGTTTATATGCATACTGAAAACTTGTTACCTACCAGTATAACTGCTAAAAATAGGGTTTTTAAAAATTTCATCTTTAATAAAATTCTATCTTTTCTCTCCTGTTTTTTTTTTTTTTTTTTTTTTTTTCCTTTCTTCAAGGAAAAATAGAGAAGCTCAAATANATATGCATACTGAAAACTTGTTACCTACCAGTATAACTTCTAAAAATAGGGTTTTTAAAAATTTCATCTTTAATAAAATTCTATCTTTTCTCTCCTCGTTTTTGTTTTTTTTTTTCTTTTCTTTTTCCTTTCTTCAAGGAAAACTAGAGAAGCTCAAATATTTTACCTAAGGTTTTTTTCCCTTCCAAAATACTAGAATGAAAGACATTAGCAGCCAAGAGAACCTGACAATACTGGAACTTTCTGAAACAAGGTTTTGCATATCTCACTTGGCAGCTGGCAACAGAATGTGACAAATGAGAATTCTCACTCCAAGCTGCTGGCTGCCAGTCATGAGTTATCTTATTCCTTGCAGTGAGAGCAGACCACAGAAAAAAACAGGGAAGCAAATAGGCCAGAGATACAGGGAAAAGACAACAGAAGGAAAAAAAGAGGAAAAAAACCCCCACAACAAAGAAAGTAATCAGATGATGAACACAGTGGTACTCAAACTCTTGATGCTTTATTTAGCATCAAGAATTCTTGTGTCACATTATCACAGGCTCTAATGAAGGTTATACAAAATTAAAAACACGGTCCTTGCTATAGGCATGTTTTAATGTTCTCGAGTTCATTTGAAGTGTGTCAACTTTTAATTGTTCTTTTAGAGGAACTTGTGGCTTGCTGAAACTGCTTGTTATAATACAAGGCCTACAGCGAAGTCCAAGTGGCACCCATCAGACTGTCTGCTTGTGATATTATCGACTTCAGAGTGCATCCTGGCCAAATAAACACTTCTTCTAGCAATGATGAACTAAGCTCCCATCAAAGGGGGAATTCAAGGGAGGAACAACATTTCTCTTACTCATTTCCTCCTGTGTTCAACATGCCACGTGTGCTTTTACTCCCATGTTTTTTCATAGTAACTTACCTACTGTAATGTTCATTTTTTGTATGTGTGAATCTCATAATCTTTGAGTGATCACTTACGTTTAACTTCAGATGTGACCTCCATTTCTCTCAGTACTTTTGTTCACTGCCTGGAAAAAGGGCCCTGTCTTTCACAGCCTTTTATCCATTCACAGACCATTGTTTTGTTCTTGGAATTCAAGCATTCACTTTGAGCACACAAAAATCCTGCTACTCCCACCTCATAAACCTGCAACTGGTAACCAGGGGAGAGCCCAGGTGACATGGCAGCATTTTTAGAAGATTGTTTCTTCAATGGAAGACATTGCAACAGCAATTAAAACCGGAGGGAGCTTGTTTTCTAAGCTGTCTGAAGAGAGTGACTGAAGAGTATTTCTGTATCTTCCTCCAGCACCATGACACTGCTCATCATCCTTTCACAGGGTCTGCATTTTCTCCTGCAGCCATGGTGCCCTGGCTCCAAGCATCTTGAATTACCTAAGCTTAATTTTTTTATGGTAGAAATATGCAGATGTTTTTATGGTTTAGTTGCCCTGAAGTTTGAAGAATCCACAGATAAAGAATCAGCTAGCACCACCACCTATTGGTGAAAACAGGGAATTTTAAGTTATTGATTTGTATTATATTATGTAATTTTGTACTTATTAATACTTCAGCTTTAAAGGGTGGATATAATTTATATAGGATGAGGATGTTTAAGAGTAAATAAAGTCCTGAAAATGATAGGTAGCTTGTGCAAAAGACCTTAAAAAATTAAGGGAAATAAGTACCAAAGCTTTCTATGATCTTTTTCTTCATCAGTAATGAAAACTGGGAGTGGGATACCACATACAGGTGGGTTTTTATGCTTTTTTTTTTCATTGTTTGGATTTATTAAAGTTTAGAAAGACCGAATAAGGGTTACTTACTGCCAGAGATGACCACAATTACAATCCCTGAAAGGGATTTATGACTTTTTAGGCATCTCATGACAATATACAGGAACTTCTCAGAATAGCATTAGATTTTAGAGAGCAGAAAAAAAAGTAAATGGCATCCAGTATCTTCTTAATATCTTGATGTTGTGAGGATTCTACTAAGATTTACTCCAATATAATTTAGGGAAAAAAAATTAATCTTGTGGATGATTACTTTTGCCTTCTTAGATTATGGAACTAGGATAGTCTTACTTACTGAGTCTTATTGGGCATTACCCCTGAAATAAATATTTTTATCAGGATTAAAAGAGTATGAGATTTTTTTTTCAGTGACACCATTATCTCCTGCTTATCTCTTTATCCTTACCTATCACTGTCTTTAAGAGCAGAAACTCTGCAGATTAAGAGACATCCCAGGACTGCGTAGATAACTTCAGACAGTACATATCACAGGATAATATGCTATTTAGTTAAACACCAAATTTTGCTAAATGCTATTTATTGAAAACAGGGATTCCTCTGGCATTTCCTAACAGCATGAGAAAAAAAAACAAAAAACCTTAATATTTTCAAATAGTAATGTGAAAAACTGATTCTCCTTTGCACTGACATCTGAGATAATATTTGAAGATATTCCTAAATAAGATGGAATAAGCATTCTTGGATCTTACCAGTACGTGGAATAATAAGACCTGAGATAGCACACTTGCCTTGATATCCACTAGCTGAGGAGTGTAGTGAATGAAGAGATGCTTATAAATATTGTTTTGAAAGATTAGTTAATTTTCTAGATCATTAATAAATAACTACTTTTGAAGCACCTGAAGAAAGAAATTTTGACTGATAACATTCATCTAGGATTCAACTGTTTAGAACAAAAAACGCTGTTGCTGATTAAAGCCTTGCTGATGTCTAGAGAAGACTCTTTGTATGTTTTCCTACATGGGAAATGTCAGAAAAAATCTTGGATAAAGGTACAGAACAAATAGTGGAGCTACTTATGTTCATTGGCAGTAAAACAAAGGAAGCTTTAAGGTGCATTCCTCAGATAACCTTTTTCACAGTAGATCAGTTTCCTTTTAGAAGAAAGCTATTTCAAAGAGACAAAACATCAGACATAAAAAATTTCCAGAAGTAATCAAAATGAATCAATGTATGAAAAGCAGGTGAGAGCAGAGCCATGCTTTAAATGAAGAGAGACCTTGGTCATTGAAAGAGCAAGGGACTTAACAGCCTTCTACCTTCCCCAGAAGATGAAAAGCCACGTGACCATTCCCACGGCATTCTTTCCCATCATGTGTCTGCATACAAACTGTATGACAGCGAAAAAGGTTACGATCCCAGGGCTGTGTGAGCATATGGCTGAATCTATTAACTGTGGCATTGGCACAGTTTAAAACAGCCATTACAGAAGTGTTCAAATTTTCTTGGATGTCATCCATTTAATAACATCCTCAAGACACAAGCACAGTCAGATGGTCATGCTGCATGCAGAAACTGATTTCTGATGGCAACTCAGCCACCTAACTCAGGAGCTAACATCCACTGGCAGAGAGGCTCTCCCCAGAGGCAGTACAAACAGCTCGTTTTAGTGCCTTTCTCCCTCACCTTCCATTGCCATTAAGCCGTCATTGCTCCTTAGCCCTTGTCATGGTGAGTTTAAATCACAGGCAAAATAAGGATTGATTCCCCATCCTCATGTCATTTTACACATATATACAGCAAAATCCATTTGCTGTTTCTTTGTTCAGTCTCATGTCCTGTTAATCCCAATAGGGAGATGCAGAAAATTTAACTCTCTGACATGGAATTATCCCTGTCAAAACCAACTGCCCCCTCAAACAACCTGCTCCTATCTGCATAGGGATAATTGCAGAAACAACCCCCAGCATCCACTGCCTCCCCTTCACAGACTGCACAAACACAACCACACAACTACAGCTCACAGCCAGGTTTATATATCCTAATCAATCAGGCTGATTTTAATTAATCCTAATTGTCCTATTAAGGTTCCTGGCTAACAACAACACAGCAAAAAGGATTCCCTAAGCAGCGTAATTGACTTAATCAGCTCCTTAATAATTCTTCTTCAGGCCTTTAAAATGAACTAACCTCTGGTTCATTTTAATAAGCATATTGAGGAGGAGTATAAAGCCAGCTGCTTGACTCCAGGAGTCAGATCTCATCTCTGCAATGAAGAGTGTGTCAGGCAACAGACATGTTCAGGCCCACAGGCAGAGAAGGACTGCATCAGAAATATGTGACCAGTTATCCTCCAGGTAATGGAGAAAGTTTAAGAACATCTAGATGCATTTTCCTAGAGAGGAACATGGGATTTTAATCTTGGACTACAATTACAGTTGTTGATGAGTCTTCAAAGGCTAATTGAAGATACTGTAGGTATTAATATAGCCATGAATTAAAAATACCCAAGTTAAACTAAGGTGTGAAAAAATAGTAAGCTACTTTTGCAGTAATTTTAATTCTGAACTTCTGCAGTATATACATTTAAACTATGCACATTAGTTATAGGTTTAAGGCCTACAGGTGCAAACCAAAGTAATGAAAGGTCAATTGCAAAAGCAGTGTGCATTCTTTTGTTCTGGCCTTCTGATTTATTAAATATTTTAAACTATAGGAATGCAGTAGCATGATATGACGTAAAAACCCAATAATTTGAAGCATTAATTTTGTTAAAGTTCCTCATGTTAAAGTGTCAGAGCATCTTTATGAAGCCAAGTTTGGCCCATTTCAGCTCATGCAGTGATACTTTTCCTGCAGGATACTCAAAGTGCTCTCTGCAAAGATTTAATTTATATGAAAGCCAAATGCAACCTGGGAAAGCAGAATTCAGAATTAAAAAAGAAAAAAGCTGAAACACTGTACTTGCAGCTTGTTTCAGCAGACTGCTGTACTTTCAGAAGACAACCTTCTGCAGATGTTCAGCTTCTCCTCTTTCTCAGTGAGAGCAAGAGGCTTGAGGTACCCGCAGATACAATTCCCAAATGACCGGTGGGTGGCTTAGCCAAAATTCCCCACCCAACCTCCAGAACCAGGAATATGCTTGCTTGGGAGCTGTGGATGTACTTCTCAGCAGAAGTCATAGCAGTAAATTGATGGCAAAGTTCCATCCTGAGAGTCCCCACTTACTTAAGAGGCTTATTCTCTTACTTGGAAATCCACGATTTCAGAAGATTATGTGATTATGGCTTCTTCATGACATTTTATTCCCCAAAATGAAAGCTAGAGAATGTGTGAGGTATTATAAAGGTACTCCAGTCAGTTAAATTCAATAGAGAGCAGTTTTCTTTAGAATAGTTACAAGGCTCAAGACTGAAAGTACTATCCATTCAAAAATTAGTTTTCTAACAGTTCTTTTATAAATCAGCTGAAATATTTTTTTCAGTGACTTAATGGAGACTTACTATGAGCATTATTTTAAATTAAGTTCTACTAGATGGTAAGAAACCTCTTCTTCATCTTCGTTGTCACACTAAAGGAATATGCAAGAGTGAAAAATGCTCTGAGTCAGAGTATTTGTCTACCTAGCCCAGGAGTCTGTCTTGGATGCAAAGAACAGAAAAGGACAAACAGGAATAATCCCTGGGATCCAGTCCATAAACTGAGTTTGGTTTTTGGACTTGCTGATGCTGTCTCACTCCACAGCCTCCTGGAACACCAGGTTCCTGGTGCCAGAATCCCTAACCCTACCAATCCCTCGTGTCCCCCCCCACCTGCTTTATGCTGTTCTCTTACTGGCATCATTGAGTATCTGGCGTTCTTCTACTACAGGAATCTACAACTGTTCTGTATTCAGCTTACCAAATCCTTCTGCAGTTTTGTAGACCTCTGTTCCATAGTGCTCTCAGCTTTCCTTCTCTCCAAAGTGGAGAGTTTCAGATTTTTTAGGCTTTCTCTGCAAAGGGCCTGACCTGCTCTCTACTGCTCTGCTGTAACCATGCCCAGGATGGCTTGAACTTCACTCGAGGTGTCGGTGTAACAAGGCTGTATTTTCTGTTCTCAACAGCACAGCTGCATCAGCATTCCTGCAATATTTCATTTTCACTAATTTACTCCGACATTTCATCCAAGCATGTGGAAATACTTGAAAGGTCTTTGTGTTCCTATTGCAAGTGCCTATGTCATCTTGACCAAGAATATTAAATAAAGACTTCTCACATACTTTGGACTTTTATCTTTCTCTGTAACTTGAAAGACTTTCTCTCAAACCATGTGCAAAAAAGCAACCCAAACAAGAACAAAATAACCAAACATCAACCCAAACCGTGCAAATGGTTCCTGTAACTGTCTCCTTACACCTCACAACCACATTCTTGACACTTTGATCAAGTAAACTAAGAGATCTTGATGTGTGTCTATGTACTTCTGTTCTGAACTAGCAATAGCTATTTAAAACTAACCTCCTACTGGAAACAATTGCTTTGCTATGTTCTAAATCATCACAAAGGATGCAGTGACATTCAAATATTATTTGTCCTTCTACTGTATGTTTGAGAAAAACATCTCAGTTAAGCATTTTGAAAGTATTTAATCTTAATCTTTCAAGCTCACTTTTATAATTATTTCAAACCGCTATGACAGTATGATTAATTCCTCTATAAAAGTCAGGGAAAAAAACAACACAGTATTAAGGCTTTGCATACACATACAAATTATTGAACTGCTGATTAACATAAAGATTTTGGATATGGTAATAGCCAATTTGCATATGTACCCCTTCTAATATTTTTTAGAAGTTGAGATATTTCACATTTAATTTGTAACAAGATCATCAAAACAGAATTACTGAATCTGAAGGTGATTGCTGTTTAAATCCTCTATTCTTTAGTTGTGCGGGACTTATTTAATGGAAATAATACATTCCAGGCTCCAGATGAATTTCAGTGTGCTCACTGTACATTAATAGCCCAAAGAAATTCAACATTAGGTTGCTGTGAAAATGAAACTCCTGTAAGTGTGCTACCATTCTTCCATTCAATAAAGGTCAAGCTGTTAGTTGACTGTCATTAGGCATAGTCTCTTGACTGCTTAAAGGTTATATAAATATTAAAGTTTATGAAGTCAGCCAGGAAACTTTCTTTTCAAATATCTTGCCACATTATTTTCATCTTTTACCAGAAACAATTACACATCCTGTATAACAGGGTGACGTGCTTTTCTTTTGAGACAAATAACTAATTTTCCATAAATAATGGCTTTGTCCAAAATCACAGTGAGCAAATAAAAGGAGACAAATCTAAGTTAAAAGTGATGATTCTTATGCTTATTAAAAAAACCCAAAGCACCCTATGACTTTATTTCATTTATCCAGACTCTGAACAGTGTGGCTTTCATTATCAGGTTACAATAGATCAAGATTTACGTCCACACTAACACTGCCCTCATTTCCATTTATATTAAACTAGTATTTGTTTTTTAAAAGAGGCACATGAATGAACAAAAATTTGCCCAATCTCTGTTTGTTCAGCTTGCAACTTGCACAATAGCAAATTCAATCTTGTTAAGAGGCTTATTCTTCCATTTTAGAAGTTACCTGAATTGTAAGCAAGTTGGAATCTGCATAGGCTATAGGTTTATGTCCAAGGAAAAAGACAAATTAGGGAAAGGCAGTTTTGGCTTGCACTAATAAATTGTGTATAACTGGCTCATTCCACATATCCTTTGACCATTTTATTTCAGAGGTGGAGAAATGCCTTCATCTGACAACAGCAAATGGAAGGTCCTCTCACAACACTGTAGGAATAACAATGAAATTGCATTTCTCCCCCACAGCCCAGCCGCTAAGGCAACTTGTGTCCTGAACATCTGTCCTTGCCCACTGCTCAGGGGGTAAGCACGAGCCTGGTGTGAAACTCTGGCCACGAGCAGTTCTTGGAAAGGTGATCACTGATCTTAATTGTTCACCTGAACTGTGTTCCAAGTCTGGCTCCTCCTGGCTCTGTGTTGTCCTTAGCAAAACAATTACACTCTGCTTCCAACTTCACAGCTTGTAACATGAAAGAAATAAAGTAGATCTATCTCATAAGGATATAGGGGGTCTTGTTTGTGTGAGGTTCCTAGGCAGGAACTTGCAGTAACCTTTACCTGAACAGTTATGGGGGAAAAATTTTTGCTGAAACAAGTTTAGTACCTTGTAAACCACACTGAACTTCTTGAACTAAGATTCCAGTGGGAAAATCCCAGGCTTCTGTTTGTTTGTTCTATTTTCCTCAGTAAAAAGGAAAAAAAAATTCTCCAGTAATGCTCGCTTATTTGAGAGCAAAACAAATAAGAGCATTCAGGCAAGTCACCAATCACAACGTGCTGTTATTGGAAGTGTCAGGTGCCATTTTTGCCTTTAATAAGTCCTGAAAAATATTGAATAAAAGTATTTTTTAAGGTACTGGTTTCCATTTTCTATGTTTTGTGTTGTTTTTTTTTCTGCTGACCCCATAGATATTAAAATAATAATTTTTGTAATTGAATCTGTGTCTTGTTCATTCAAATAAGAAATATCTGCTGTTTCTTTACATTTTTAACTGTTTTATAACTGCTTTTAAATGGCCATATTTGCTTCTCTAGCTCCTACATAAGCTCCCTAATAACCCCTACCACTCCACCCCTCCCTCCCCCAAAAAGAAAAAAAAGGGAAAATTAAAAAGAAAATTAATTTTTTTTAATTTCAGAAGTAAAAATAAGAAAATGCCACGCTGTCAAACAGAGTATAATGGCAAACATCTAGAAAATGTAAACAAGTATTATTTCTGACATAATTTTTGTTTTTTATAACATGGATTTAATTACGTTTGCTATTCCCTCACTGAAGGTGATATAAGTGCTATCTATAACTGTCAGTTACATGTTCCCTGACATGTTGAGAATAGTCATTTTCTAATGAAAAAAGGAGTATTTAGACTGTCCCAGTGAGGCTGAAAATGAGTTATCCTGCATTAATGTGAAAGTAAATACATAACTGCTTTCCTGTGCCCAGGAGCACCATTGAGAATTGGAGTTCTAGGTCATTAATTTCTGTGAAGAGTATTGTAAATGTTTCTCCAAAGAGTTTTCTAAAGATTCAGGGGTTATTAAGGTAAAAAGTTCTCTTTCCCTCCTAGAAAGCTCATATCTCGGAACATCTGTGGAAATTATATCTGGAGAACAGTAAGTACAGACTTAAATTAAAGTGTTTGTTTAACCATTAACTGTCTTGCAGGCAACTCAGCAGAATGATTAAGTTTCTCTTGCTCTCTTTTGCAAAGATTCCAATATAAATATGCAGTAAATACAGATCACTACAATATCAAATCCACGTTATACATCAGCTAAGATCTCTGCAGTTTGCCCTAGTGTTGAAGAATGGGTGAAACAAAACACATCCAACTGAAAGCCTGATCTACAAGGAGTTGCAGAGAATGCTTGCACTCCTAGTTTGACATTCACTTCCAAGATGAACATCCGTTGCTTCTTACAAAAATTAGTTCATGTTACAAAATTCAGGAGAAACAAGAATGTTTAAGCACATTCTGCATGTTCTTCCTCACAGCCATCACCAGTGGCTGCAGAATCACACCAGGTGCCTGAGAGCGTTGTCCAATGAACAGAAGAGATCCGTCGACAGAAAAGAAATTGTGGTGCTTCTGGACTAGGATTTTTATTAAGTGTTTGAGAACAGGTGGGATAGAGCATCTTTGGGATTAGGGATAGGAGGGAAAGCACCTTTTCCAGGTGATTGAGAAGGTATCCCTATGGTATAGCTTATTTCAGTTAACAGAAACAGTCTGACCACAAAAATTAGGTACCGTGACTATTGAAGGGCATTCACAATTTTCCATTAAAATCATAAGACATTTTAGGAATTACCAGACTACTGGCTTTATGAAGATCCTACTATTGTACATCCAAAGGAAGTATTGCTCCTTATTTAGATGACAAGTCCTGTGGATTTTCCCTGATTTCAGTAGTAGAATACAGTGTGCTATGAGGAAATGTCAATCTCATTACTTAACTGGATTTTAGTCAATTTTCTTATATTTTACACTTAACCACAGTTCCCCAAACATATTTTTGTACCTGATACTTATTGAAACAGCAGCAGCTTCTAATATTCCCCTTCCCTCACAGACCAAATAGTTTTAGTTAATAAATCCCTCAATGCAATATTTAATCATCTTTGCTCCCAGATCTAGCAGGCAACTGCATGAAGATAGGTCTAACCTAGTTTTTTGGCCATTTCCTGTACTAAATGTTTATTTAATATTATAATTATGCTATTTAGCATTTACGCCCTGCACATTCATTAATTATTTTAGCAAAATTAGGACTATACCAAAATCCTGTCGTTCAGTTATGGAAAACTGGCATTATATTCAAGACTCTTCAGGACCTCTAGCAAAACAATAACCAACCAAACAAAAAAAATGCCAGTCAGCTGTAAGATTGCAAACACAGACTGCAACAAAAAGCAATTGAATTGTAATCCTTAAACATCACTTTCAATATACTGCCAAAGACTGGGTTAATTATCAAAGTTATTATGCACCCCACACCTTTCAGAGCTACAAAAATAATTGAATTTTCATGTGGAAATATCAGCTGCAAAGAATACCATCGCTAGATCTTGAAAAAGAAAATTAATTATTTAAATGCACAAGACCAACATTCTCAGGCAGACAACAAAAGATTGAAAAATGCATTATAGCATTTCAATGTTTCATTTTTATACTATATTTAATGAGAAAAATACATTGCAAGATATCAGCTGTGAAACAATGTTACAAATTAACAGCTATTTAATGGGCCTGGAGAAGGAAACAGAAGTGGTAACAACATTTTAAACATCAGAAAGTCTCCATGAAGCCTTTCCTAAATATGCAAGCTCATTGCAAAGAAGAAACTGTTATACAGTACAGATAACTTGCAATATGAAGTGATCTGATCACTAAAGCCAATCAAAATAAAATTAGATGGATAATCCCTGTCAGGTAAAAGGCAGTGATCTTTGGAAAAGCCAAATATTTAGATTAGTAAATTGCTGCATTGATGTTGCAGACTGTAATAGGTGCAAGGAGGAGAAGCCTGGATTCTCCAAACTTCCATTTCCATTAAGTTTTCATTGTTTTGGGAGTGATACAAAGACAAACCCATTTCCAAGCTCAGGTGTTATTTACCTCTATAAATCTGCTGAATTAACCTGGTGTTACATTTCCTATCACTGGTCTTTGCTGGCTTAGGTGGTTTTTTTGTTGTTTTTTTTTTCCTGTTAATGGTGTTTGCAATGACTGATGTGAGGTTATCTGAAATAATGAATTACAGTGCAAGAAAAATTAAACTACACAAAATGTAACTAGGGCTAATCCTGGATCATTAACCTGCACCTTCAAAAGGTGTACAGGTATCTCACTTCTGTTTTGGACAAATCAGACCCAAGCATGTTTAGAGCTTACATAATTTCTGAGTCTGGAAGATTTCATTGAATCCTGATGACATTTTAAAATGTCATCATTTATTTATTAAACAACTTGAAAACAGTTTAATGGTTCAATAAACAGTGCAGAATGACAAGCTTAAGACCTATTATATCCTCCAAAATGAATCCCCTGTGTACTAGAACAAAACCTAAGGGGCAGGTAAAACTCCCAAACTTTTTAATATTGCCCAGAACTACACCACAACCTTAAAGAATAAAATCTTTACACAAGTATTCAGATCAATACAGACTGTGGACATTTCAATCTCTCAGAGGAGATGGAATAGCTCAGTATAAATATGTTCTGAAGGCCAGAAGCTCATATGGAGATTTTTTTTTTCAGAAGACTATTGGGTAGATTGTGTATCTGGTATGTATTTGGTATTTCTACTGAGCTCCCATGTGGACACTCTAGTGCCCAAAAGGAAAGCCTTTACAGGTGATAACTAACCAGCTTCAGATTTTTCCACATAACAAATTAATGTGGGTAGTTAACACACCATAAATTCAACATTGCTTATTACTCCCAATTATGGATAAACCCTAATTAAATTCTGACACTGTAGTTATTTTAGACTTTGAAGAGGCTGGCATATTGAAATGGGTGAAAAATTTGTGTTGATTCACATTTGTTATCTCTAACATATTCATACTCTATTTCCTCAGTTTGTAGTAAAAGGAGTTTTATTCTCAAAGATGTCAGAGCTACAGATTCTAGTAAAAACATGAAAGTTAATCTCACTGCTTTATTGCTTGTTTTCTCTTGTCCAGCATGAAAGTAGAATTGCTTCCTCAACTGGAACATTTAGTAGCACAAGTACTCAAAGAGAACCCAGCTCAAATGCACGCAACACTGTTGTCCCAGCTGTGGGACTATCACAATGAAAAGCTGGCAGCTACTTGTTTCTTACCAAAATGCATACTTAAACTTAACTACACGTAGACAGCAGTACAAATTTCCCAGTCTTAAGTGAAATTTTTCTCCTAAGAGCAAAGTTAGGAACTTTTTCCTACCCTATTTTCAAAACCATAATTCTAATGAAAGAATATAGCACTCATTACAGTAATATTCCTGATTAAGAGAGAACTGCTGCAGCCAGTGATTTCTTCTGTGATTTATTTGGTGATATGGAATATTAAAAACTTTTAGAACTTATTTAGTGCACTACAGGTGACATGTGATTGAATATTACTGTAGAACCAAAGCTCCCAGAGGGTTTAATCAATACATTTTTATGTTTTCCTATCATATCTGCCTTGTTTTATTTCCTACAAGCGTGCTCTGACCATGAAGGGTAGATGGTTTATATTCAAGCAAATATGAAGAACTGGTGAACCCAATTACTCTTTTACCCTATTGATATGGAAGAAAAAAAGACCAAAACATTCTTATTCTTGTGGCATACATACACAGGAAAGACGTCAGGAACATAAGTGTAAAATCTCCTTTATATAGAAGTAGCACTGCATATTTCTATGCTACCAGCAAGTAGAAAACAGGTGTAGTTCTTAGTTAGGAGGTTCACATATTGTAGCTTTTCATTTTTTTTCCACCAGATGGCAGGTGAAAGTTTTTGATTCCATATAGAAATATGTTATAGCAAATTATACTATTTCTACATTTCCAAGTGTTATCTTGAATCACATTAAATGTTTTGATTCACTCAGGGGAAGGTCAGTGTAAGGTTTTGGCACCAGCATTAGTGGTAACTTAAATGTCAAAATTTAAACTATATTAACTAAAAACTTAAATATGCTGACCCATTCAGATTATAATGCCTTGGAAAAAGAAGACTGAGGAGGAAAACACACACATATGTGACGTATTTCTGTACTCAACATTTTAAATACAGGCAAGAAGACCACATAGTAATTTTTTTCCTCCATTACATTTGCTCACTTGTGGACTCAAATCCCCCACCACAAGTTCATTCCCCTGCTAGTTTTCCTACATCTCTAATGTGGCTCTTAACCTTAGAAGCAAAGCCATCACAGGAAAGTGCCCCCAAAATACCTCTTGCTCCTATTTTAAATGGAATTTGAAATCCAATAAAACAAACCAGAAAACTAATTATTGCAAAACCTAAACTCCAGGGGCTAAGCCCTGTAAAAATCAGTTTTCTCTGCCCACATGAAATGTCTGTCACAGAAGACAAAAAGGGTTCAATTTTACTCTCTTTGGAACAGAAGCCTTCTGGCTGGGCTAGGAACAAAGAGCTGAAGGCAGGTTTGGGAGCTCCCAGCTCCCCCAGTTCCCCCAGTGTCATTATCCCGAGGGCAGACTCAGGGCAGGAGAGCCGAACCCTTCCCGGGTGAAGCTGCAGGAGCACGCTGGATGCTCTCCAGCCACAGATGGGCACTGGGCTCACACAGCCAGCCCAGAGCCAGCGGGAAACAACATTCCTGAGGCACTGCTGGGTGGGTGTTGGCTCATCCCCACCAGCTGCTTCCCCCAGCAGCTCTGCCTCTCTTGTGCCCAGCCCGAAGCAATTCACTTCTAGCGACTAAAGTCAGCCACAGTCCTGGTGTAGCAATCTTTGCTAAGTGGGCTCCCCACGTTCAAGGAGCCTAAACAACCATGATATTATTTACTGAGCCTGTCCCAAAGAGTGAGTAAATACTCATAACAAAAATGTCAGTGTTATACTGAAATAAAGAATATTTCTTGCTGCAGTGGGGCATCTAAATTATGGTATCTTGGCCATTTTTACTGAATTTTACCTCAATGCTCTACAGCTTTTCAATATTTGGCCTTTATCTCCTCTAGTCTGCTACTTAAATATTTCAAAAGCAGAACTTACAAAAAAACCCGGGACACAGAATGGAAAATTACCAGGCTGCCAAACTCTCAACCAAGCTCAGCAAACTTGATTTATTAGATTCTAGACACAAAACACATCTGGAAATTGAATGGTGATATTTACTAAAATTAAACATATCTGCAAAATAGATTTAAGCTGTATCTGATACTGCTTAATTAGAGTAATCCACAGAGTATATTTTTATCTTGGTGAGAATGTAGGGAATTACATTCAGAAATCCCTGAGCAAGAGGATTTAAAAATACTTTTCGGGTTTTACTCTGTTTTATAGCGTAAACTATGTATTTGATCATTTCATACATATTATGATCCTACCTACAGCTCTCCTCCTACAGCTCTGCCTTGAACTTCATCAAAAGAGTGACATTACCTTAAAGACAGAGTTTGTCTGGCTAAGGTTACCTGAACTAGGAACATTTAAGACCAAGGTTATCTTTGAAATCACATTTTATCATGTCATAGTATTTCCATGAGTTATATAAAGCACGCTTACAAATACACTTCAGGGTAAATGCATAACAGGATACTTAATAACTTCAAGGCAGATAATAATGTTTTAAAGTTTTTGAATTGTAAAGAAATTTCACTGACCCTCATTTGTTTCTCCTCTTCAGCAGAACCTGAGATATGTTAATTAAAGCTCGTCCTTTCAGTTGGAGGTTGGACTGAATTAACTTGACTAAGCTGCTGTAATATAGGCATCTTCCATTAAACAATGCAATCATAACTGTTTTCATCATCATTACTCCTGTTTCAAAAAAAAAAAAAGCATAATCTGTGGGGAAAAAAACCCCAAACCCTCACTATAAGCATTAAAAACAAACAAATAAACCCAAATACAACCAACCAAAACTACCACCCCAAATTATCTCTACTTAAGGGTGTGCATGTCTACGTACACAGGTGGTAGCACAGTGGTGAGTGCACATGTAACAGAGTGCTGCATTTCTGATGTCAGCAGACAACACAATGGACACCAAATTAAACATAGAATAAATTACGAAATATTAATCGAACAACTTCATTTCACCCATCAGTGATCTAGTCAAAATAAAACTTCTGTTACCGTAGCTTTTACACTCCAGCTGTCCAAAATGTCTCACTGTCCTTCAATAACACTGATGCAGAGAAACAGTCTTGAATTTTCCATCTAAAGTCATTTCTCACAGATATTCAGCTAACATTGAAGTTCCACACAGTCCTTACTATGAGTGCCTGATGGCTTGGACTCGGGGCATTTGATGGCCATAAAGATGAAACCTAGTGATGAGTTTGCTCCTCTTACTCCATGGGATCTTCTTTAGGGTTAAACATCTCTCATCAAAGTACTCTCAGGGTGCTCCAGGACTGAGGAACTCAATCTCAGCCTGGGGAGACAAATCTCTTTACCTTTTGTTCCAAAAATGGAGCACATCTATTCATACTGACTTTCATATCAAACATATAAACACAATGTTATTCAGAAACAAATAACCTCTATCATAGTCTGTGTATCTCTCTGAGAAGAAAGATAGAACAATTCACTTTGCTTAATACACTTCTATCAGGTGTAGTGTTGAGCAGAGTGAAGAAATGTGTACACCATGATATAAACCATCAACAGCACAAAGACCCCCTCATCTGTATGCAATATAAAAAGTCATACAATATCAAAATTAAGTAAACAGAGGAATGACCCCACTTGCTACTCTTTTTTTGAAGAAAAAAATTACAGTCTAGTCCACCAATGTCTTTTAATGCCTTATTTCACACTCACAAAGTAACCCTAACCCAGACCGGCATAGAGTAACATCAAAATGAACAAAAAAAAGCTCTAGTATGCAGTCTTTCAATTCTCCAGCTTAATAATGAACCACCTTGAAATGAGAACAGTGTGAATGTTCTTTATTTATTTGTTATTTCATTGGCACATTCAAACACAAACCTCATCCCTTCTACAAATGTTTCCCATCTGAGCTAGGCAACACACTTCAAAAGCTGCCAAATTAGACGGTCCAATCTCGAAATGAAGAGAATATATCAATAACTGCACTTACTATAATCACACTTACTTCTGACTCTGATGAAATAAAGCTGAAGGAGGAACTGGCAGAAAGGCATGACTGGTCTTTTGCCAGGCCACATTCCCTGTAAAGTCAAAAGTGAGAGAAAGTGCTCCAGGAAGATGGACTACTGCAATGAGATACGGGCAGCAAGAAGGAATAGGAGCTGAGGGGCAAGGAAGGCAGAATGCTGCAATTTTAAGATTCAAGCAGATTGATTTTGAACCAAAAGGGAACAAGCACTGACATCTGGAAATTTTGATTGGAACAAATTACATCTTACATCTGCAGCCCCATGTCTGCCATTGCTGCAGCTGTGCAGGGCACAACGAGCTGCTCTGTGACTCAGAGGGGATGGAGGTCCTTCTGCTACTTTTGGCCCCAGAATTTAGTGACAGCTCTGGCTCAGCTGAACAGGAAGGTATGGATGTAAGCCCTAAGGGATCCCACACACGTGGCTCTGTGTGTGTCTAGTACCTGCATCCCTGCTCAGTAGCTGTTACCTGGGGCTATGCGATGCAGCTGGCTTTTTAACAAGTGTGCCATAAATTCAAAAATTCTGGTTCAGCTTCTTTGTTTGAGAGAAAGCCACATTCTGAACAAAGGAGTCAGTCACATAGGAAGCTCTAGTAGAATTAGAGTTAAGGTGATAATGGAAAAAGAATTAAAACTCATAGTGTTACAATGATACTTCATTAAGTGCAGAAAGCAGGCCTGTTTGAATCAAAGAGAATATATTTTATTCAAGGAAAGGTTCTTAGGGAGTTTTCAAAGGAGCTAAAAGACAATAGCTTTCTATTTCAATTTTAAATAATGTAGTTCAGGAGATAGTAATTTTTGATCAAAAAGAATGAAAATTTCATTTGATAAGAAAAGCATTTAGAAATTAGTTCTGTAAACATGTCTCACTACAGATTGAAGCCAAATCTGATGAAAATGTTTGCCAGGTCCAGCAACAGCCAGATTACTTTTTATACTGATCAGATGTGGAATTCAATGCATTTAATAATTTCTCCAGAAAAAGCTTTCAGCACGCAAGGTACCTGCATAGTTTCCACTTATTATTAGCCAGCTTCATACTCTTCTGTCTTAAAGAACTAACTACAGCAAACATAATATTCATGTTTGCTCCACAAAAAGGCAAGATTTTGTATGATTGCAATGAACAAAGGTCAAGGAAGGTAAGAAAATTTACTACAAGTTGCATGGTCAAACATAGATTGAAGTCCAGGTATTTTGACATAATATCACTTCTCTGTCAAACCCAACTGATTCTGCAGAAGTGAGCACCAAGGAGCAAGCTGCAACCTCAAAATGACACAGTGGGTTCACCATCATGGTGAAGAGATTCTGAGAACTGCATCCTGAAATTTCACTTTCATATGTACCAGCTCTGGCAAGAAAAACAAACATATGCTGAGTGGTGAAACATCCGACTTTTTCCAACTACATATTTCACATCTCTGAGAGGTACCTGATGAGATGCAAAGATGTTGGAAATTACAGGTCATGAAAGGCAGCTGACTCCATCATATAGATCTACAGGAGACACACAACCATTTAGAAATTAATAAGTTGGTTTGTTCACTGGTTTGAAATGGGAATTTGCTAGTACAGCAGAGAGAATGCAAGAGTAAACTTCAGTTTAGAAACCTGAAAAAAACTGAAAGCAAGGAATTGAGTAGAAAAGTAAATACTGCTGAATAAGTGAAAGGCACAAAAGCTACTTTTTCATGTTCTTTTTTTAATAAACTGTCTAAAGTAGAATACTCTGTTGCTTGATTTCCATACCTGTCACTCATAATTGTTGACACCTCCACCCCATACAAATTGAAAATATATTATCACAAACTGAGGAAAACATGAAGTGGGAAAGACAAAATATTTCCTCAGTGACACCAATGGCAACAACGTACTCAGTGTGATACAGAACAGTTATGCTGGTAGCAATCCATTAAAACAAACCCACATCTAGGTGATCACTAAAGTCAGCTAAGGTCTACCAACAGTATTGTAAATCTTAAGGAATAGAATGGACCCACTCAACTGTTTTTCTTGACCAGTACAAGCACAGTTCAGAAGAGCAAGAAAACCAAAGCCAAAACACATTAAGTTTATTCTTTTGCAGGCTTTTGGTACAAGTTTTGATTCCAAATCAGCAATTGGGCATCTTCTTTACAAACCATAACCAACCCTAATAGTCATAAATCATAATTTGAGAGAATCTGCCTCACGTTAAGATGTTATATTTAAAAAGTTATAATCTGTACTCTTCTCTACACAATCAGAGCCAATATTAATTTAGTTCCACTAGGCTGGAACCTAACTTCATATGGACTGAAAAAAAATATATAACATTAATTTTTATTTGGGAATAGAGAAAAGTACTAAGGAAAATTCATGAGTAATCAGAAAGCCAAAAGGATGACATAAAAAAGAATAAATGTGAAAAATCCCGTAATTTATCTCATAACAATCGAATGCATTGTTAATCAGTGACTTTTGTTACAGTGACAAAGGAAAATGAGAGCATCCTCCCAAACTAAGACATCTATTCAGCCTGCAGACAACTCAGTTCTTAAAAGCTGTCTGCATCTGTGAATTTGATTTCTGTGCTCTTTAGAAAAGCACACTGTACAAACCATTATACCTCACAATCCTGGCAAATTTAGTGCATATCTATGTTATGAAAAATTATTGCTGCAATGATATCAGAGAAGTTCATTAAATACACACATATCTTTAAGGCATTGGGATGGTTAGCTTCAACTAAAAATTATTTTTTGGGTTACTTGGAATTCCCTGTTTCCTCAAAGGGCATGTTTGTTTTTATTGACTAAAAGATCTCATTTGCACAGCCATTCCTTGCTGTTTTGTTCTGTTGTTTTAAACAACTAATCTGGAATTCTTCCCATATTGCATTTCTGCTCCTCCTGTATACATGTTAGTAGAATTTATAAAAAATTGGAGAGACTGAAGATTGTCCATGGTAAATATAGAAGTTGCTGGAATTTCATCTGCTTATACCAACTCCTAATTTGCTCTACAGTTTTGCACATTAAAGACCACTGTTAGGCACCCAGAAAAAGCTGGCTACGAGATCAGCTCCTTGTGACCTGTTTTTTGTTTGCCCATCCACTATCCATATGTTATGTGATTATGCCACTGTGATAGTTTTAGAAAGGATAAAATCTATGTGAAAATGCATTTTCTTACTGCTCTCCCATTTTCTCAGAACCCTTGTTATCATTCCTCCTTCAAGCTCCCAGTGTGTTATTTAATATGAATGGAGCCATACTTGGTCCATCACTCACTTGTGCAGTAATTAGACCCCAAATGCACACAAATAATTTCCAGGCTGCCAGCTGGATAAAACACTCACTGCATCTTTTGTTGATATTTGGATTCTGATTTAACTCTTTTCTGTCTAAAACTCAAAAGAGAGACCATATTGGCAGAGGAGGAGAAAGGAAGATACCAAGTAATTCAGTGTTAGGTAGGCCTCATGGTAACTCAAACTTATAATTATATATGAAATAGAAGGGTTAGTACAGCATATCTGTCAGGCTCGGTAACACAGGTGGGTTTGCTTCTTCAAGATTTCTCTCTCTCTTTTTTTCTTTTCCTTCTTCATCAGCATATTAATGCTCTTCATCATCATTCTTTGGAAGTGTGACACACACCACATTTCCCATCCTTCTGAGCATATGGTCTGGAACTATTCAATAGCTGCAATATGATGATTCCGGGCTGCTGAGCACAACTGATTGGCACATTAAACTGCTGGGAGACTCTTATCTGGGGCAGACAGGATTCTTTCCAGTGCAGTCCTGAGGGGCCCTCAGTAATGAAAAATAGTAATTCTAAGTCTTTTCCACCTGTCTGTTGCCAGGCATTTTAAAATGCAGTTTCAATAGTTTTTCATTCCCCATAACCCTTATTAAAGCAAATCAAGTGTAAGCCAGAAGAACCTGGAGAGTTTCACTAGAGACCCTGCAGTTATCAATTTAAGAATAGGTTTTTCAAAGCCTATTTTTGCTTGCTTTTAATTCTGTAAAGCAATGTAATATAGAAAAGATACTAATACAAATAGGTATCAAATTAACTAAGTAAATACAGCAGTATGATGCTTGTTTAATAATTAAAAAATCTGTCATTTGAAAAGAGATTTTTCTCTTCATTATGAAATTAAAAAACAGTAAAGAAAAAGAGAAATTCTTTTGCATATAAACAAAGTTAAGGAAGTCAAAATCTAATTGAGGATATAAAGTTTACCAGATCTAAAGAGATTCCTTCATCTTTTTCAGTCTCTTCTTAGCTGTGATTATAGCGATAAGCACTCATGCTCTTGCCTGGAACAACAGTGAATGAAGTATTTGTTTCCAATTCCCATTTCTTCAGCTAAAGGGAAAAAAAATCAGCTTCCAGACTCATGACTCTTTACAAAATAAAGGAAGGATTTTCTGAGAACAGTGATTGCCTGAAGAATTACAGTAGGAATTGGACACTGATATCATGATCTAAGGACACAGCTTTTGTGGTTGATAGTGGCAATTTAAATGGTTTACATGTACAGCCTTTAATGCTTTATTTCCTTTCATCTGTAAAACTAGAAAAACTGATTCTTTTCACCTCAGTGTAAGTTTTATTATGCTTAGATCCTTAAATAGTGATTCTGCTGTTTCTTTCCAGGAGATCATGGTAAATTCTGAATATATATGAGGGTGTACAGGACTTTGCAGCAGATATACCTTCTGCAGTAGTGCCCAAAATTAGATAAATGGAGCATGGATAAGAAGTCTAGGAAATATTCTCAATTGCTGTAAATTTTTAATGCGCACAACTTTCTTACTTATGTTTACAACTTTTGTAACATTTCTTGCACTGGATGTCTCACATCACTACACCCTAAATAATAGTTTCTATAAGGTTATAACTTTACTGCTCTCTGTCAAGGTCTTTCAGTTTATAAAATATGGATACAGAAAGGATTTTATTCCATAGGATTCAGCCATTTATATAACAGACAGCATTGGAAATTGAGTTCTTACTTTTGAGATTGTAAAAAGATCTCAGAGAGAATTCCACACTTAGGTCCTCTTCACAAATATTGCTAAAATTTGCAATTACAGCCCATTTGCAGGGATTAAATTTTACCATTTTTGTTTTAAAAACTTCTCAGAGAAGAAATAACCATTTTATTTTAAGACAGCTAGAAAGATACCACACACAAAATTGCTTATTTTCACATAAAGAGCAATATTTAAGTTATATCCCTGTCTTTATGCTTCCCATAAAAACTGTGTTAACATTTGCATTCTTCATGGATGCACAAATATATTTTCTTAGTTTCCAATGTTTATGTGTTAAAAGCTGTATTTTCCTCCAGCATCACTATAGGTGAGGATCTGGCAATGCTGTTTGCACTCAGCTTGGTAAAACTGAATTCTTTTCAATGGTGATGTATTAAAGCAGTTGGATGCACTAACATTTGTACAACTCTCCTGCTGGATATTTGCAAAACCACTTATTTTCATGTTTACCTATAAAAGAGAAAATCACTTATTTGGAGAACTTTATGAGTGGCTTCTTGCAGAGTAATCTGCTGTGAGAGACGGAGCCACGGATCTCAGAAGGGCAACTGCCTGACATGGAATATCTTACATGCACAGTTGTACCTAAAGAAATGTGTACCCATTTTACCTTTGTTCATGGTTTTTTATTTCCATACAGGCTTCTCTTCAAACAAGAAAGAGGCAGGAACGAGTTACAAGCAGCACAGTGACCAGCAGTGAGTACAATAAGAATTTGAAGTGGACTGAAAGAAACCTTTCAGATACTGGGCACAATCTGTACTTTTTGGGGGCTCTTGGGGAAGAAATAGCAGTTGTGTAACTCTATCAGATATGTTCTACTACTATTAGACATGTAGTACTAACTCAGTAGGCAAGTCTTATTCAGCTGTGCATAAAGTAAAATAACAGTTTATCAAATTTATAACAAGCCTCTCATGTTTTGCCAGCTCTTGTGTCCTACTCCACTTTTGGAAAAAACAGTAGTACAGGCCAGAGAGTACTTTAGAATTTCAGAATTTTAGAGTGTTTCTTCCACACAAGGGCAGATGTCACATCACCAATATAATGTATTTTTTTCAAATATAATATAAATGAGAAGTGGCTATACTAATCCTAAGTGTTCAAGACTTAGAATATCTGTGATATATATTTTTCAAGTAGGCTAAGCCAAATGCCTTCTCTCCTGAAAGACCCCTGAGGGTTGCTGAATTTTATTTAA
This sequence comes from Aleadryas rufinucha, assembly GCA_013397815.1. Taxonomy (NCBI): domain Eukaryota; kingdom Metazoa; phylum Chordata; class Aves; order Passeriformes; genus Aleadryas; species Aleadryas rufinucha. The sequence goes on along the minus strand of VZTH01016530.1, from coordinate 1,490,684 downwards.
AAGTAAATAAAATATCTATTTTACTAAAAATGTTTTGCTGACAGAGTTGGAAAATTAGCATTATTGATTTTAATATATTTAATAAAACACTGCTATCAAAATTCAGCAGCTAAACAAAACATATCTTCTTCTTATGTGTTGAGAAATACCCTTTTATGAAGTAAAGTTGTATATTATTGTTGTAGTTTAATGAATATCTTTAATGAAAAAAATGTTTAATTATAAGATACAGTGGAATTTGGGGGATGTCTAAAGAAAAAGAGAGTGTGGTGAAAGAACAAGTCCTCATCTATTTAGGCTTCCCACTCAAATCTCAGACGTGCTCTTTTTTCCACCTTGACTAGGTATCATGTTCCCTGAATGACTTTAGAAGTATTTTTGCTCCAGTCAAACAGTCTGTCATTAGCACAAAGTAATCCTTACTATAATGGTCTTTAATTGCTCCTAATTATTTTATATCTGAATTACCGTACACTGCAGGACATTCAAAGCCATAACAATAAAATATCTTATTACAGTGGCTTATTGAAGTACTACTGGGCTTAGACTTCTGGGAATCATTCTGAAGTCCAGCAGTGACTGTAAATCATTCTGATCTCTCTGTGTAAGTCAATGGGGATATTGCGGAAGAAACTGAACTTGTAAACTCTAAAACATTGAGTCCTACTAGAACCAAAGGCATTAAATTCCTTCACTCATTGCACTTGGGTTAGGCTAAAGCTCCAAAAGCAAGGCAATTGTCAACTATGGCACAAAATCAATGCTTTCTTTTCTCCTAAATATCCAGTATTGGTGACCCATAAACTCCCTGAAGGGATTTGCCCAGAAAAGTAAACATTGCTCTGGAGTTATTAAAGCCACCTATACACAGGCCATGTCCTGAAATCACCATGTAAAATCCAGGCTTTGAATCCGGAGAAGTTTTAGGGTAAGGTTATTTCTTGAAAGGCAAAGATAAAAGGCAGCCTATCCTCAGCAAGATCTGAGATAGCAAAATGGTTATTAGAAAAGCTGTTTAATGTATTTGCTAAAGGCAAGTACGTATTTAAAAAATAAGTCAATTATATTAACAGCAGAGGTGGGCAGAAGTATTGAATGCTAGCATCAGTAAAGCCTTTAAACAAATTGACCAATAATATTTTCTAACAGGAGACACAGGACTGCCATCACAGAACCATAGAATGGTTGGGAGGGACCTTAAAGGTCATCACATTTCAGTCCTCTGCCGGTACGGACACCTTTCCCTAGACCACATTGCTCAAATCCGCATCCAAACTGGCCCTGAGCACTTGCAGGGATGGGGCAGCCACAGCTTTCCTGGACTACCTGAGTCACTCTCATTAGTCTGCTGTTCAAGCTCACAAACAGCTCCTCTTCCAGCCAAAATATCAACAGCTAAAATACGCAGGCAATGGTGCTTCAGCTGTACATGGGGCTGGCAGGCCTGTGCTTATGTGGGATCTGGACTCAGAAACAGGGGTTGTCTTCAAAGGAAGGCAATGAACACGAGATGCTGTTATTGTGTGTTTACTGTGCAACACACAGAAGTTGGTGTTCCTGAGGTCTGGGAGTGCTGAACAGCACACGTAACTGTGTGTGAACAGGAGAAAGCTGTAGCCCAGCACTTGGATCACCCCACTCTGGCTGCAACACAGCGACAGCAGAGATGGGGGAAACAGCTCTGATTTGTGTCACACATCAGCGGCTAAATACCTCAGTGTGCTCTGCTTTGCTAAGCTATCATTAATGCCTTGAACCTGTATAGATTTAAGCAGCCCACAGAGCTAAAACCAGCCCCACCTCTGCCCTCATCACTGCCCCCCTCCCCTTGCAATTTCTCCCTCTTTTCATTAACAAGATTATCCATTGCAAGACATGTTGCACTTACAAATGACATATCACAACTACCTTTAACATGAAGAAAGTTAAAACCATCTCCCATGAGGTAACAGACTGAATTAAAGCACAGCAAAAGCTAAAGACAGTGTTTTACAGGAACTTCCCTGGAAAATAAGACAGATATGGGACTCTCAAGAGAGAGTACTAGATGGAATATCAAATAACTGTCCAGTGGTTTCAGATATTCAGATAATATTTGTAGAGACACTATAGAAAATAAATCAATAAAATAGTCTGATTTCAAAACATTTTTACACATCTTGAAGGAATTTACTAAGCTTTTGTCTTCCTCATGCTTGTGATCATTCTTTTTTTGTCTTCAGGTACCTCAGGCAAATGTCAAAAAACTGCAATCCTCTCCATCACAAATTAGTTTTACCATCAAATTTTTTCTATTCAGATGTAATACAGCCATTCTGTCAACATTGTGTCACAAGATGTGCCCTCAGCAAGACCAATCTTTTCATTTTATTGTATTTTATTTTGTCTTTCATTAATAGTGTGTATTAAAAATCACTTATGGAGAAGAGAAGCAAACATAGACTTTGCTCTTTGGAAGACAAAATGTTTGTTACATTTGTTGGCATATGCCTACCAAACCAGCACAGCTGAGACTGATAAATAAGAATTTGATTAGCATTCAAATTATAACTTGTCCATTCCTCTCCGTAATGACAGCTTGACTGAGATTGTTTGTCCATTTTCAGAGATGAATAACTGTGGTGTTTAGTAAAGAAGTGAGAAAACCATGTTTGGTTTTTAATTTGCTTTAATGACTTTCTTGGCCATGGTTATTTGAAGAAGAGTCTAGCCAGATGCCTTTATTTCCCCTTCTCCTAGATTATGATCTCCCTCAAAACAATACTTGAAAATAGTTCATCTGAACAAAATTCAGAAAGGGCTGCAGAGCAGCTGAAAGACAAAAATAAATTGTGCCAGCATCACTAAACTAAATTCAGCAGAATGATTTATGCTAAAAAAAACAGGAGAAAATTTGTCCTCAATCTTCCTTATAAATAATTTGATTTTCAAACACAGTCTAGCACTGGGCTCTTCTGTTTCTCTGTCCTGAGGCATGAGGCACTCTGTTGTTAGACACATTTTTCAAGAGCACGCTGAGTTCTGCATTCACAGCCCACAGAAAAGAGAAGGGAATTGCTCTCTGCTGTAGCTCAGGGATGCCCCCTGCCCAGGTGCAGGGTGTGTGTGAGTCACACGTGAGTGTGACTGCTGGGGGAGCTTCCCTTCTGAAATGCACATCAAAAAGTACCTTTCCTAAAAGTGCTCTGCATATCAACCACCCTGTGTCAGACCCACTTTGTCAGAGCAGTGTAGGAAGGTGGTAGCCCATCCATGAGGGTTTCCCTAAAATATTCTCTCTGTTCTTCATCCCAATGAAGCAACACCAATTTCACAAGTATCATTTTCTCACTTTCCACAGGACATACAGTACTCTAACAGTTATTCCCATATTCTTATTCCATCTGGTGAAGTAGGAGTATTTGTAACAGAGAACACTGTTAAGAGGCAAGACACGAAAAGATGAATTTACCAAAGGATTTGCAACAATTCTTAGGCTATGTATGCTAAGCAGAATAAAAATCACCTCTGCCCAGTTTTGTTGGTCTTTATATGAAGTGTTTTAGATAATTTGTTAATTATCACCAAAATCAAAAATCAAGGGATATTTCAAAACTGTTTTTCAATGTCCTTCACCCTTCCACAAGCTTCCATGCTTTATTCATTTACATCTACAATATGGATTTTTACTCTCCTGTGTTACATATTCAATATTACAGGCTAACATAATTCAAGCTCAATTTCTCAAATGTACTTAATCCATTTAAATATATTTAACTAGTTTGTCAAATGGCTTACTTGAAGTGCTGCATTCAAAAGTGTGCTATTTAAAAGAAGACTGAAATTGTGCAAAAAAGAAAAGTCAAAGAGGTGAGGCCAAAAATCTCAGGTATCTCAAAGTGTTTTCTTTGTTCATTACACAGAGTAAAAAGTCAGTGCATCATGCAAAATAAAGTTTATATAAACATTACACTATCCAAAGACCACACTTACAGGCATAAGGTAGTGGCCATGTAATCAATTGTAAAAGCCCTCTTGTGCAGTTATAGAAAATTCTATCCTAGTGAAAATTCCAAGATTAAATTAAATATTTGTGAGTTCCTGAGCATCTGAAAATTTCTTCTTGCTAAAGGAAGCAAGCATCTCGGTACTGTGCTACCAAATATTCTCAAGTATGATAATCAATTGAAATGAAGAACTCCCATGTGGCACCAGATTCACATTGGAGTAGAAAGACCAAACAGGTTTCCTAGTTAATGGAGTATTTGTTTGACTTTCACATAAAATGTATTAATAACAAAGTAGTTAAGATTGTTCGATCTTAACTTTACACAATTTTAACCTTTGTAAATCAAAATATTCTTTCTTTGAAAGTAAAAAGCCAAGATTTCCTTATTCTAAACATATATATATATTTTTTTTTAAAAGTAGCAGAGGTTACAGCTTGGACAGAATAGTGTCTGTTTTTACAGACAAATTCCTGGCTTAGCAGGAGCTCCTAATGTTGCAGTACATTTGGAATGATTTGTGTTAACAGGCCACAATTCAGTGCAAGTTCTGAGGCCAATTCATTGTGATGCTTTCAATGTGTGGGAATTATCACAACCACAAGCAAGCGTTCTGTATACATACAGTGCAGTCTCATGAAAAGATTCCTGGAGTGATTTTTTATTATATTTACATAATAAAAATGAATTTTATAGTCAATAAGTTCTGGAGATTTTGAGGGAATGGGTAATTTCAAAAGAACTCACTTCCAGGTTTCATCTTACTATTGAAGTTCATATGTCCATATATGCACCCAGAAACAAAACAGCTTTACAGACCTGTGACATTTGATAGAATATTTCTTATTTGTATATTTACTGTGTTCAATCAATCATTTTTTCTTTTTACATATTCACACTCCATTAACATTTTCTCTCTCTCCACAGTTGTGACAGGATCGGCTGAAAATTAATGCTCTGAATAGTTTGCTGAATTCTCTTTCCTTCTGTGAGCTACAACTAATTTTGCATGCGTTCTGATAATGCTTCATAATTATCTTATCTCACCAACTGCTGTGCCACAGCAACAATGGCTTACTGCTACTGGTATGGATGAGGCATTTTCCATCCTAGGAAAACAGAAGATATGGAATACTCAGTGCTCCCAGTAAGCTCCTGGGGACTGCTGGAGACCCCTTGAATGTCTGCTCTCATATGACAAAGACTTTTCTACAAACTTAGAAATCTGTAAACAATGAATACATGATGAGGATGTCACAGTGGTAGATAAGAGTCATAGTGAAGACATTAAAATAGCAGCTGTCAACTGCTCTCTTTGGTGAGCCTTGCTCTTGCAGTGCCTCAGTGTGAGGGAAGACCAGACTTTAACAGCACAGCCCAAAGCAGAATAAGCCCCTTGTTCTCAGATGAATCACCAACACAAGGAAGAGTCAGCATTTGGACACAGCACAGCCCCTGTGCCCCTGCTCAGGAATCACACCCAGATATAACACAATACAGCTCCTGTGCCCCTCCTCAGGAATCACACTCAGATACAGCACAGCCCCTGTGCCCCTGCTCCGGAATCACACTCAGATACAGCACAGCCCCTGTGCCCCTGCTCCGGAATCACACTCAGATACAGCACAGCCCCTGTGCCCCTGCTCCGGAATCACACTCAGATACAGCACAGCCCCTGTGCCCCTGCTCCGGAATCACACTCAGATACAGCACAGCCCCTGTGCCCCTGCTCCGGAATCACACTCAGATACAGCACAGCCCCTGTGCCCCTGCTCCGGAATCACACTCAGATACAGCACAGCCCCTGTGCCCCTGCTCCGGAATCACACTCAGATACAGCACAGCCCCTGTGCTCCTGCTCAGGAATCACACCCAGATATAACACAATACAGCTCCTGTGCCCCTGCTCAGGTGGCTGTGCCAGGGTTTTTGCCCTGTGGTGGGTGCTGGCTGAGGTAAAATCCATTCTGTTCTGCAGTGCCCAGGTTTGGGGGTTCCCCCAGCAGCTGCTTAGACAGAGCTGAAGTTTTACAAGCGCAGCTGAGCTGTTAAACACAGCTCAACAGTTCTATTAGTACAGATTTTAGGAAAGGCTGTTGAATTTTAAATACGACTTTTCCTTGAAAAATGTGGAAAAGACAAAAGTGCTTTCCCTGGTATACAAGGTGGAAGATAGTTACTGCAGGTGCTTTGCTTGTAATCCCAACTGGCCCATTCTGATAGAAAATCATTATGGTTTATGATTTTTTTTGGCATTTTTGTCCATGCTTCAAAGAAGTGGCGCAGCAGGGCTTAATGAAAGACACTGAAACAGTGTGCCCTCAAGAGACACTGAAAGCATCAGTACTTCTTAATAAATATATAAAATAAATAAATACGTTTGTAATATTAAAAACTATAAGGATCACTAGTTTTAGTGTACATATTTGCACTAATGCCTATATTTGTATAATTCAAGATGTATTCACAGCTGTTCTATAGTCATGAGCTTAATATCACTTGCTTTATGAAAAAAATTCTCAGCTGATAAAAGTACTGATTGTTGTATTGAGTTCCTAGAGCTATGCTCATTGAAACCAGTCCAAGGATACAGTTGCACAGATATCACTGTAAACTCGTCTGTGTGGGCCTAAATGTGCAGCAGAGCAAAAATCACAAGTACCTATCCTCCTCTACTTTTACGTATTTCCTCTTGCCTTGGAGAACTTTAGAAATAGAAGCTGCAGTTTCACATGTCATATTTTGAAAGGGAACATCAGAGTGAGTCAAGAAAAAGGATTTTTCTGATCCAGATCCTGACACTTCACCATTACAGAATGTTCAGACATCCCAGTTGTCACTGTGGAGCTGTCTGCACTCATCAGACACACTGAATTGACTTGTCCCCTCTTCTGCAGATTCAGTTCACCAAGGGGATTCAAAATGAGGGTGAGGGAAAAGGAGAAAAGAGAGAGGAGGAGGAATTGAAGCACCACTTCATACCACCTCTGTCAGCAAAATAGCCCAATAACTCCAGTATTATGCAAAGATGAATGCAGAGCACCCAGCAATGATGTCGGGTTCTAATGCCACCTGATCCAGATCGAACACTGCCCTAGCAGTGTATCCACGCAACTCACACTGCATCACAAACTCAGTGTCAGGTGCATGGTATTAATAAAGAAAAAATCACTTGCTGAATACTGCTACAGAGATAACTTCCTATCTGCTTTCTTCAAGATTCACCCTTTCTCTGATCACTTTTTACAAACTCTTGTTAAAGTTTTCTTTTGCTTTTGAGAAAGATGAATTGTATCTGAAGCCACTAATAAATATACATATAAATTGTATTACATAGTCAGAGACACGAGTACACCTTGACATGAATTTATTAGCAATACAGAACTCTCATCACACCAGTTACAATTCCATTTTCACCTGCCTAAGGAGATATTGGCATTAACATTACTTACTGCTTATAAGCACTCCCAGGCTGTAGGTAATCCTTATTATTTTCATTATTTCAACCCTATGTATCTGATCCTACTTCATATGAAGAGTTTATGAAATGATATAGATTTGGATAGAAGCTGGGGATAGCTGAACTAGGACTATTGTATACCCATAATTTTTTAACCCATAGTAATTTTTTTAAACCACAATTTTATGCTCTTGCTGGTGTGGTTGACCAAATACAAGAAAATAAAATCTGGACACTTCATAAACTCAAAAATGGCTGTATCTTCCTCAAAAAAAAGAACAACAAAACACCACAACATTTTTCATCTGAATATCGTGAAGTTCTTTTACAAAAGCCTAATCATCCAATTTTCACACTTGGGAGAAGCAGTGATAAAGACAAGTTCATTTGCTGTTAAGTACATAGAATAGTTGAGACTAAACACTTAGACTTGGTTTAGTTCTGCAAGATCAGAATGACCTTCCCTGTTCCAGAAGAAGTTCTCTATGTTCTATCTCTTGGCCCAAAAAATTTCAGATAAGACATCCTGGAGAAGCAGTATCCTTCAGGCACCATTAAAATCTGTATTGTCTTCTTTCATTTTAGGTGAGACATCATTCAGCATTCCTTTATTCACTCATGTGTTTATTAATTTCTTGCCCTGGTTCTGTCCTGGTTACACTTAAATCCTTATGACTCCCAGTCATGTAATTGTCTACTTACACCACAGTTTATCGGGTTTCACATTACATATATAATGCAATTACCTCTATCTTAGCTTCCACTGCAGTGAGATAATGAATTTTAACACCTGGAAAGCAATTTTCATTTAGAATGGAGCTCACTGCCGTTGATGATCCAGTTCAAAACAGTGTTTGTTGTGGGGTGGGAGAGCCACAACAGAATGCATCATTATCTTATTAATGAGAAAGAAACTAAGCAGGTGTGGAACACTCACTGACCTTAAAAAGGGATATGTAATGAGCAGCCACCACGTGTAAAATCCTAGTGTGCAGCACCCTCTACATCTATCTCAAAAGATGAAAAACAAACATGAGAAAGGTATTATTAGAAACTAGTATTTTAAAATTGAATGATTGATGAGGATAGGTGGATGAATATTAAAGCCTAATTCAAACTGCTTAGAAAGTGATATCTGATAATAGCTAAAGGATACCAATCATCTACATAGGTTTTTAAGTTCAGTTCTCAGTATTAAATTGAGTGGTAGAAAAATAAAGACATATAATTGCTCCTCCAGCCTTTCTGAGAGGAAAAAAAAATATTGGGAATCTTGTATCAAGAGTTCAGACACTGCTATCTTGGAAACAGTCATTAAGGAGCAGTTAAGTGAAATAACCAGTTTCAAAATGCCTTCCTCTTTTAACTTGATTTCCAAAAGATACAGCAGGTGACAAGGAGAATGTTAACAAGAGTCTCTATTCATGTGTGTTTTGCATTTCAGTACAAAACAAAAGGGCAGAAAAGTCATGAAGCCTTAGGAGTGACACATCTGTCCTGACAAGCCCTCCACGGCACCACAGCCCTGTCTGGCCAGTGGAGCCCTTCAGTGCCAGCCAGGCTTCAGAAGCAGAAGCAGCCTCGTTAGTGAGGCAAGAGGCTGAGAGAGAACTGTTTGAGTTCACTTCATATGCCAGGGATCGGGGGGGCTGAGCATGTTCCTTCCTTTTTAAAAGAGACTGTGAAGTCCATAAAGAGAATTAAACACATTTCTTCTTTACCCTGTCAGGTCACCTCTTCTCTTGATTGCAGAAAAGATAATCCAGGAACACCAGTCTGCTGCATTCCAATAAGAACACTGGTTTACTTATTTTCCCTGCCCTACAAGAACAGCCGGACAAGGTCCCTCATACAGCATTTCTTTAAACAGCATCTTTATCATATGCCCTATGAGCACTTCACACCCAACACTTTCATTCACCTCCCCACATTATTTCCAGATGTGGCTGTTGGGAATTTACATTAGGAAATAGCACTGAGTGTACACAGCACCTGTGTGTGTGAGTAACAGTCCGAGGAAAGCACAGTGGCTTTTCTGGAGGAAGGCAAGGCCATGGGAAGGATGGTGGGTCTCCACTGAGGGGATATGCATGGATACTGCCAGGGAGGAGGATTGTCCTTTTCTTCACAAAAGAAATGCAGGATTTTCTCATTACATATGAGGCTTCACCTGTCATTCCTTGTGCCAAATAAGGGTTGGAGTTTAATTTTAAAGGGAAAGAAAGACACAAATCCTTCCTGGTGATCATAAGACATTATGGAAGTTTGTATGCAAACAGTGTCTTTTCCTTAGTGCATTTTTAGAGAACCAGAACCCTCAGTTTCCATCTGTCAGGAATGAGGTGTGTGGATAGGTGCTAGTTTCAGGGGAATTCAGGATTCAGAAAAATTCATCTTAAGAACAGGTGGCATTGTTAGGCTGCAGAGCTGTTTGCTAATTTAAGAGACCCATAACCTACTTAGAACTCATTAGATTCCAACAGCGATGAACAGGGTCCTCTGGGCTCATATTTGGGCTTAACCTTCCAAACAGAATAAAGTGCAAAAACTAAGCTCAGAGCTTGCACTGAAACTAGATTTATCTAATACCATCAGCAGTATTTTATAGGGAAAGGGGAGCGACAGTGTTAATGTGCCGCCATAAACATGATTTCAGTTTGAATGTTTGCCATGTTTGAGTGATATTTTCACTCTGGCTTCAGCACGCAAAAAACAATTTATTTTGTTGTGATGAAACTAGCAACATTGCTCCAAGTAAAAAGGATTTAACAAAAAAAGGATTAGTAAGTAGTTTTTGTTCCCAAGTTTTCTCCCTGTATTTAGCAAAATGTGTGCATAGCACCAAAAATGTTGTTTGCCTGTTGTCAATAAAATATAGTAACAAGGTAAACATTAAAAAGGATTAATGATTCAAAAGCATCACAGTTTCACAAGCTAATCATTTGTGACAAGTATAATGTATTGACCAGTAAAATGCCCCAAGGTTTCATAGTCAATCTGAAGTTTAATATATTTATTAATGGGAGTGCAGGTGAACAACAAAGCAGTGGTATTTGCAAATAACAAATTCAATTCAGGGAAAGCTGTGAAGAATTCTGGGGGAATTTTGCCATAGTGGGTGAATAGGCAATGGGTAGAAGTGTAAGGGGAAGGAAAGAATTTAAACTACTTGCACTCCTGATAGGTTTGGAGCTGGCTGTTGCAACACAGGAGGCTCAGAGCCTCTGCTCGGACTGTTATTGCATTAAGATGCGTTAGGTATGAGTGGAAGATGATGTGCAATCCATTCTAATTCAGCCTCCTCTGGAATGCTACAGGCTGCACTAAAGGAGGACAATAAAAGCAATACAAGCATAGAGAAACTATCACAGAGAGGGAGAGACTGTAAGACTTAAACAGTTTGTCTTGGAAAAGAGACAAATAACAAAGGACACGAAAAGGGCATATTCCAAACTAAAACGACAGGGAAGATAGATCTGACATTACCATTCCACACACATCAAAAAGCAAGAGTAAAAGGAAAGCTAACGAAAGATGGTGGAATTGAAAATCCTGAATAAATGCTTTCACTGTGACAATTACATTATGAAACTCCCTGGCACCAGGTACATATAGAGTCTATTCTGTGTCATTTGGGATTGGACATTTATACATGTATAGTAAGCATATCCTGAATTACAATTATAGGAAAGAACACTGAATAGAAAATTCTATCTCATCCTCTAAGGTTAAGTTGATATCTAAGAAGGGCAGTTTAAAATCTGACCTCAGGAATAAGAAGGGTATGAAAACATTATTTCACACGCATCTACTTTGCAGTTCCCAGAGTGTCTGCCATAAGCCACCATCAGAGGTCAAATTCTGAGTAAGACGGACCGCGTTTAGTACAGCAATTCATGTCATGATTAGCTTTCCCAAACAAATGATCATTTTATACATTTTTAAACAGCATATTGTTCAGTCACTGTTCCAGCAGACACTTTCTGTATCAGAAATGACTCCAGAGAGGAGCCAGAATGTCTGACTCCTCACACACATGGACCCGCCAGACTCAGATGGCAAAACAGGGAGGCTTCACTGCTTGTGGTTTTGCATATCTGCTTAGGCCAGCATAGCTATGTTTATCCTGGTGTCTATCTGGGCTGTCGAGAAACTGTCTTAACATATACTCTGATCCTTCTGCAAAAGGGACATAGTATAACACTCACAGGCAGAGGTCTGAAACTAGAAAATTGAAAGATGCCAAACTGTGAAGAGTTGCACTATAATTATAAATTACACATGCCAAAACCCACAATCACGTATGTCAAGCGAGCTTAAAGTTGCTCATTAAAGCAAACAAAAGAACAGGTTCTATTTACTGATTCTGACTGTTTCCCCTAGCTACTACATTTAAATCAATAAGACTGAAGGGAATTTGCTTTTGCTGTTTTGATCCATTATAAAAATAATACAGAAATCTCCATTCCCCTTAAGCAATCTCAAAAACAAGAAGACACAAATTTCCTGTATCTTTTATGTTTCCACAGTTCACTTGCTATGATGCAAGACCAGTTTCTTTTTTTCTCCTTTTTTTTATACTGTGGTATAATACAGAGGAAAATGTGATGGCAAAAAAAAAAAAAAAAGTCTAATAACCCCACTTCTTGATGCCTGAAATTACTCTCCAAGAGAAATGGCTTTCACTGGAAACACATCATTTCAAACTCCTTCTTCTTCAATGACTTTGGGAACACATCTTTCTCAAAGGGACTGTGGCTAAGATGCACACAACAATAATGTTATCATCTTTACCTACTGGTAAACAGATCCAGATGCTGGATATTCTTGTGTTACCAACTACTTTCCATTTCAGCAAAAGGCAACAGAGTAAGAAAAAGAAAGAAGAAACAACCCCAATACCCCCAAAAGCCCAAATTCTCTCAATCTTTACCTGGTTCAAAGATGATCCAGTCTAACATTGATTTCTCTAAAGCTGTTAAGGGAGCAGTGAGATTATGATCTTCCCTTTCACAGCAGCCACAAACCCATCATAAATAGGCTGGGCCACCTTTTCCATTTGCACACAGACCAGCACAGTTCCCTGCACTTTCAGGGAATAATTAAGCCCAGCCTGTTACTTCTAAAGAACTGTGAATCTGCCTACCGACATTAAACAAATCTTCTTGCTTTCCCAGTACTGCATGATTTAGTGCTCACCTGGCCATTGCAAGAAGGTTTAATCAGGAGAAAATACAGCTCTCCAACAAAACCAGTATTTTTGAAAAGGTCCCCAAATCCACGTTGAATTAGGGTTTTCATGCTGCAGAAGCTGAATTCATAATTCAATTAATTTCACTTTCATGAAAATGAAAGTGACTACAGAGGTGCATTATCACACAGCACAATCAAAACTGAGCTTGGCATCTTGGTTGGTACAGCTTAGGTTTATCAGTGCAGCAACTAAACTATAAGCAGCGGCACGTTTGGGATGGATAGTCATCATTATCTATTCAACTGGACACAAAATAATTTGTTACAGCCACTTGGTTCTATCATTACTTGATATTGAAAACTGACAAGCATCATAACTCACTGGCATTTTGAAATCTCTTAATACTTTGATCCTTCCGAAGATTTGTTTTCAGTAAGTAATCTAGGTCTGGCCTGCTAGGCGTATCATAATTAGTTTCCTAAGTGTATATACTACCTCAATGTGTCTTATGGAGAGAAATGAAAATGATGAAAAGGCCCTGTCACGGTTCAAACTAATAGTTTCTTCAACCTCTTTGTGAATTCCCCAAGCATATCCTCCTCAGCTGCTACACTTCAAGGCTTTTATCTCAGGTAAATCACATGAAGCTTTCAGACCAGAAAATGTCCTCCTGATTAACCGTTCTTATCATGGGGGCAGCTCGCTAACCATATTTATTTTTTTCTACCATCTACTGCCTCCTCTGCATGCTATATTTTGCTCTCCTTCTTTACTGGTGTAGAACTCCTCAAACAGGGAGCCCCTGATTCCTTCTGTCCCTGGGCTCTCTGCTGCCAAAATCATCTGTCCCCCAGGCTGTCTCTGCCTTTCCCAGCCACCCATCCCTGTCTCCTCTCCCTCTGCTGTCCTGTGATCTGGCTCCATCCATATTCAACTTCAGTGCCCCTGCACCCCTCACTGCTCATTCTTGCCCTGGTGCTGCCTCTCATACTCTGCTGGCACAACTTTCCTGTGGGACCAAGGGACTAAACATGGGAACGGTTCCAGCGAAAAACTGGAAATTCTTTTCCAAGCTGGATCAGTTCCTTGATGTAACACACCAGTTAATGAACATGAAAGCTGAGAATAAAAGTTGGTGCTGCTTTGGGTGGATGAAATTGCTGTTGCCAAATGAGATACCACAGCCCTGGTGTCTTTCATCTCAGTACTGAAAACAAGGGAGCCCTGGAGACACCTGAGAAATGTGCCTTGGTTCCAATTCCTGGAGGGCCTAATTTTTAAACAAACTTCTTTTTCCACTGTATCCACTTAATTGGGCTTTCAAATTGCCAAACTTGCATGCAAAACCACAGAAGACTGAAGGAAGTATTTTATGAGTGCTGATCCAGCCACCTTGCTCCCTTCCCCTTCTAGAGTCACTTGAATTATTCTAGAGATACCCAACATTCTATAAACACTCTCTGACCATTCAGAGAAATGAATAATTGGAGTATTCATAATTTAACTTAAAATTCATCACATATAGATTTAAATCTAAGGAAATCATAGAATATCTTATCACATTTGAACTCACACTTTCCTTCAATTTTGAATTCAAGCATCTGTGACAATCCAAAATTCACTTCCCAGAAAGATCCCCAAAATTTTATGATATGTTCTGTATTAGATGCTACTTCCCTCTAGTGTGCAGCCCTTGTAAAGCTCCAGTGATACCAAACTTCACAATCCTTAAAATTTACTCCAAAACATTAACAGCTGCAAAGCTGTTGAGTCTTTAAAGGACACTACCTTGCAACATCATCTCATTTCTTTGCAGACTGCAATCAGAATCTAACCTAGCATCTTTTCCATCTTCTGAGTACAGTCAGCATTCCTAAATATGATAGAGCAGATATGAAACTCAGGCAGAAACTTCACAACACAAGTCACCTTTGTGACACTAGAGAAAAGCCTGATTAATGTATCATCTAGGACTTGTATGTGAAGGTGGTCAGGAATAAGTAACCGATTATTCCTTGGATTCACTCGTGAGACATTTTTAATAAAGTACTCTGCCAAAGGAAATTTATAAAGCCTGTCAGAATTTGTTACAGTCTCACTCAAAAGGGGTGATTGTTTTGAGTGAATTTTCCACCAGCTCATAGTTAATGCAAAAGTGTGTAGTAAACTAACACAATCATTTTGAGTATTATTGGAATCAATCTAACACATTTATCATGCTGACAATTTGACTTTTGCCTAAATTGTAGATAACTGACAATAAGCATTAGAGGAAGGATCTATTTCTGCAATTTCAAAGCACAGTTGGGTTTCTGCCCTTCCTCTGACTGTTATGGGTATCACAGGGTACACTTTCAGAAAGTTATTTAAACTGAGCATTTGAGTCCCCCATTCACATGCAGAAAATGAGAATTAAACTTTCTTCTTAGACAATCTCTCAAAATTGTCTTTGAAAAATATCTTTTTCCTCTCATTTCAAAATCAACCATTAATGCACTATCTGAACCTCCCACTGGGCCATAAGAGAGGGGAGAAGCAGGGAATGTGTGTAGCCAAAACAAACAGTCCCTGCTTTTCCCCAACCTCAAGTGCTTCCCTAAGCAAAGGTGACATTATCTTAAGGTATGTTATCAGCCGCCCGCACTGGCTGACTGTCAAGTAGCTAAACAGATTCAGATTAATTTCTTCCTTTTCTCAGTCTGCTTTCATGGGCAACTCACACATTCCCTGAAGAGAAGTCCCATGACTTCTCTTTAGCTCCTCTTCCACTAACTTGTCAGTCAACCAGCTCCATCTGCCACAGCAAGTCTTGGAGCAGGAGAGGAGCTGTGCAGCTGTACAGTTTTGTAGCCTGGAGAGAAGCGAACAATTTTAAGTAAACAAGTTTGATAACAACCGTCAACATTGCAGTAACTATACAGATGCTAAAATATTAATAGCAAGTAGATAGAAATGAACTGTACATGGATACACATGGATTCTTTTAATATTGATGCATAACTTGAGTTTCCAGGGTCCCTGAGAAATCTGGGAACCCTGAAGTATGAGTGTATGTATTAACAAGAATATATTAAGGCAAGCTGGAATCATTCTGAGAGAACAATAGTGAGATTCTGTGTTCTAAACAAATGTAAATCTGCCTCTGAAGAAAAAGATACCCTGATGGTGTTTCTGAGAACTATTGACTCACAAGACGAACAGGTTATCTAAGCAATAATACATTGATAGGCTGCCTTCACTGAGAAAACCACTTAAACTCTTATAAGAATAATTTAATTTAACCATGTGGGGAATCATTAAAGCTGATCAAAACTAATGGCATGAGCAGTGTCAACTCTGTGTTGACTCTAAGAACGCATCAAACTCCAACGAGCTGCGCAGGCACTTCTTTAATTCTGAATAGGGTATGCAGAATTGTACTTCTGGAAACCACCACTGTATTTTTGTCTGTGCTGCTACTTGTGTAAGTCTTCCTCCATTATTATTATCACCCAGGCTGGAATTCAAATGCACAAACAGCAGTAGCAGAGCATGAGCTCACATCACCCAGGCATAGGCTCAGTGCATGGCCTTTGGGAATTTTTGGGTTTGAACACTCTTCTGTTAAGTGTCTTCTTTCTTCCACTCCCTCAAATCACTTTTTCTGTTCTCTCAGCTGCTGGATTGGGAGCACAAGCAAGTATAATGGAGTCCATTTCACATAACATAGGACACACCCCACAAAACCAAGTAAAAATTCTTCATACCTTATCAAAATATTCACAAGGTGGGGGAGCACAAAGGCTGTTCTTTCCTCCCTTTCTCGTTCTCTGTCTCCACTAGTTTTTTATACAGGAATGAACAACTTTATTTCTAGATCCATTACTAGTGCAAACTTCTGTACAAAACAGACTGGTATAACCACTTCATCTTTTCAAACCACTTTTCCCTACTCATATTTTGGGTGTAGCTAAGCCAGCTCTGCCACCTTATCACATAAAGTCAGCTCCCACTCCTTTCCATTTTGGCCATTTACTCTCACTTCTGAACTCAATCTCACTGCCACCTAAATTTAATGAAGTAGTCCAGGTTAAAAATAAACCTTTAAAAGCACCTGCAGAACTTGAAAGAAAAAATAATAAAAGCAGGGGGAATGCGCAGTTACATGGTGCGTGTCCAGGGAAAAAGGTGAGAAATTTTTCAGGCCACGATGCCTGGTATAACACGGCCCCAGTCACCCACGGGAGTCTTGGGTACTATAATACACATGATTACAAACTAAAAGTAAATTCACTGTTTAAATCTTCAGGGTTTCTTTCCTGTTAGGTTCCTGTTACTTCAGTTGTTTCACTTGCAAGAACCTTGGGTTACTGAATCCTTAATTTATTTTTTAGAAATGTAACAGAAATGTTTAATGCCTGTTGCACATTAAATATTGAAAATACTTATTTATAGAACATAAAACATGGCAGAATATAAGCCTTAACACAACGGACCCGTTTGAATGGCTATATTAAATTCAGCCTTGATTTTGAAATTAAAAAAAATATCTTTTTTCTTTCCTCATTGAAACCCCAAGGTCTGTTAGGGTTATGTCTGCAAATATATAGTTTACAAAACTGATAACTCTGTAATGACAGGAACTCTTCAAAAATCATTATACCTTACTTCACATTCCTATATTTAAAATCCAGTGGAATTATCACAATTGCATCCTCGTGTATTTTTTTTGCATCAGTTTCTAATAAAGAACCATGATCAGACTTGTAATGGTAATGAACTTACAGATGTCCGTCTGTCTCCTTTTTTATCCATTCAAAGTGTTTTCAGCCCGTGGCTGTGCCTGAGGCAAAGATACATCATCTTGACACCAAGAAATACCAAGTCTTGCCTTGGAGATTCCCTTGCTTGAAAACAGCAGTACAGTAAAAGCTCCATGGTGTTATAATTTAAAACATATCAATTAGTTATACAGTCAACTAAATGAAAATAAGCGTTCAGAATTATTGTCATCCATATAGCAAACCTTTCCTTGTTCCTCTGCATTTGTACTTTCAAATCACTGATTAAAATGCTGTGTTCCTTGCAGAAAAATCATACCAAGTGTGTCTTAAATGCCCCCATGGACTACTAATCTATGAAGCTTGTTATGTATATATTTAACGTATATTTGAAAAGACATCAGCTGAGATGCAGATTTTCTGACCGCTGCTTTGGGCAGCTGAATACAATCTCTCTCTCTCTAGAAATGCTAATATCATTTTAATAACAGACATGAAATTGAAATTTTAATTAAAGAACGCTTTTTTTTTTATTATTATTTGATCCTTTCTGGGTATGTATACAAATGTGGACTATAATTAGACACATTGTAATTAAAGAAATAATTAGCACTGCAGGCTGGTAACACAAACATTTAGGGCAATTTCAAGCTTTTACCACCATGTCACATCAGCAAATTCCCTCCCTCATGCAAAGTTTGCTCAACAAAATGACCATCTCTTTAGTAATTTAAAATGAATAAGATATATTAAGAAGAAAATAAACATTTTATCTTGTTGGGAAGTGGACTAAAATGATTCCTGCATAAACTAAACTGCAGAAATCAGTTCTACTGGATGAATAAGAGCAAACAAGTTGCTTTTTATGGACAGCCTTATTTTATTTTAATTAAATGACAGACTCAACCCACTGCAAATAATTGTAGTGCTAATCTCACTACATTAATTTGAGCAGAAACTGAAGAAAAACTGGTCAATGTTAATCAAGCGCCTTGGAAAAAGACAGTACCTTTTGACAGACTTGTATAATGGATGAAGCACAAAATGAGATAATTGGGACATGTTTGTCCTAGAGGGTGCAAAGTTTGAAATTACTCATAAAAAGTTTCATTATACCCTTACATTAAGTCCTTTTCATGCATGATGAGGGTGTGCTCAGAGAAGAACTCAGCAAGCAGGGGGGCTGGTCTAATTGTATCAGATATTTAAAACCATGCTTATTTTATTATGCTGATGAAGGCCTTAGTCAACAGACTTTCACCTTAGGCAATCTTCTGAAAACTAAATTCATAAAACAAAAGAAGAAAGTTTAAAATTTGCAATATACTTACTTTGCTTATAAGAGATACAAAAACTATGTAAATTGAAGTGATGATTATTTAAATCTAACATAGAAAACTCAAAATCCCAATATTTACTTTTTTTCTTTACAATGAGCCCTACACTTCCTGCCGAAATACATAACAATAAAAACTGAGAGCACCCTGTAGGAAACGGCATCACAGAGCCAGTATTTTCACAGGACAGTAAATTACTTGGATTACTTGTTGGATGATACAGTCTGACATTATCAGAAGCAAGAAAGTAGTAAATTTGGAGATGGTCTAAAGACCCAGGCTTAAAAGAAAAATTTTCCCCAAGAGAGTAAGAGAGCCCTTCTCCTTTCATTAAGAGGTTTTGATCACACTCCTCACTAACAGATTCTGGGTAACACTGAGGTATTTGCCCTACTTTCACCTTCTCTATTCATAGGACAAGATGAGCATTAAGAAAACCCTAGTATGTTATTTCATGTATAAATATAACAAGGATTTGGAACATTTTTCCTAATACAAAATCAGAATGTGCTCTTCCTTTCAATTGCAATGTTTTGTTTTCCAATCTTATAATACTAACATAAGAAAAAATGATACCTAAATCATAACAGCAAATGGCCCACAGGGACTTTGCATTTCTGACCATGAGTTCCAGCAATATAAAACCAGAATTAATGTAGTGAAAAGCAACGTGTCAAAGTGCAGCTCTTGTTCCAACCACATATTTGATTCAGTAAATTAAATTATTCGTCTGAAGCTGCAGAGGAACTTGTTAAACTTTGGAAGTAATCTTTAGAAGGAAAATTTAAAAAAGCAAAACAAATGAAACTGAAGAAAGAGATCTCTAGGTCCTGACCTGAATTAACTTTCAAGGATTCAGCAAAAGTTTTGGATGCCATTACAACCTTTTAACTGAGGTAAATTCAGCCCTTGCTCATCTAATAGCAAATAGTTCCCCTCATACGACAAAATTGTAACACCTGAAGGATTCAGCAGCCTTTGCATGGGGAGAAGTCAACGAATTTTGCAAAAAGCTTGAAAAAGTTCCTATCTATGGCATGTTACAAGGAACATAATCAACATAATAAACTAATCACATTTTAATAATGACTCTTTCATCTGTGAGGAGCAACAGAGTTTGCTAATTTGCATCTAACTTTTAACAGCACAGCAAAGCAGTCCCCATCCTTCATCTCAGCTCTATGTTTATCAAACTTTTGGATTGCTTTGTCACTCTTTTTCTTGGTTTTCTGCTCATCTACAAAGGTACACATCTGTAGCCATCAACACCTAAATTGCATATCAGAGTTTCTGAATAAAAAAGAATGTCATGCCAACAAGAGACTGTTTTGAAAGCAAGCCAGTTTTTCAGTAAATTATAAGCTTTATTACAATAAAACTCTAACAAATTGGATCCACATCTCATTAACTGAAAGCACAATGACTGCAGCAATATTCCTCTCCTGGAGGAATGATTGTCTATAGGGGGGCAACAAATAGAACTTTTTTCTGAGATGTGCCACTAATGACAACATTAACTTCACATATTAAAGAATGTCTGAACATTTCTGAAAATACTCATTTCCACCTTCAACTATGCTGTTCTGATTAAGTTACTGTACTAATGAATTCTATGAATTTTAACTTTTCTGTATCACAGAACTGCACTTTAAATTAAAGACAGAAAAATGTTTTATCTTGGATTTATTTTCATTGGCTTGCAACTTTCCATTTCATCCAGTAGAATAATCTGTAAATTGAACTTGCTCTTGACCTGCTCTACACTTTGAGCAAATTTAGAAGGAATATTAAAAAACTACTCTGCTGTTCTTGAGCTTGCCAGGCTTAGCTTTTATTTCTGAAGAAATTTATTGTGTTTCTATAGACTGTTGGAAACTTAATTATAGAAAGCACAGAGGAATGTCTGCTCTGCAATACATGACATAAAGCATTGTAGTGATAGCATTAATTAATGAAGGCAAATATCACATTAGGGTTTCCAATCACTTCACACTTCTTACAAAAGCAATCATTTGATGCTCTCAGCCAACGTCCCAAACTCACCCTGCTATCAAGGGAGTTCCTGTAGCTGTGCAATGAAAGTGCTCTACCCAGTGTGAAAGGCCACCACCACAGCCCCAGCACAGTCTGAAACCAGTGTCCTGCCCCAGCACAGCTGTACATCTCTGCTGCTGTAAGACAGCATGGAAAGCATGAGCTCAGCTCTCTGTAAGCCTTTCTCCTGGTCCTTTTTATCTCATGAGGGGTTTAGGGAATGTCTACTGCCAAAAGTCTGGGTAATTTGCTTTGATCTGGGTATCACTCTCGGACTCTGCAATTTTGGTACGTATGAAACACTCAAAAGAAACTGTAAGTCTTGAACCATCAATAAATTCAAATAAGCCATGCAAACATGTATCCCTGGAATCTTAAAAATCACCCTTTTCCTAGCCGAAATGCATCTTCTTTTTTTTTGTACAGAAACTGCATGCATGGGAATGACAGTCATCACAAATGGGGGAAGATGTAATTCTAAGGTGATAGGATATAATTTCTTTTTGAAAGCATGTCTATCACAAAAATTTACAGACAAAATGATACTATGAATATAACTTGAAAAGAAATTACTAGTTGTGAAAGTCATGTACCTCTTCTTCCTTTATTCAGTCCAGTCTGCTTGATTTTCCCCTGTGATGATAATATATACTTTTAAACAAAAAAAATCCAACCCTAAAACAATTTTAAGTCTCTTTAAATATCATATAATACAGTAAAATATTATTTTAATATTCTTTACTTTCCAAAAGTATTTTCGGCCTTGATTTTGATTCTAACTTACAGAAACAACCATAAAAGACAATTCTCATACTCAGATACCAAAGTAAATATATTATAATTATTTTTTTTTTGAAGGGAAAAGATCAGATTCATGTAGTGATATCATAGTGATATCAAATGTGGCTTCTTTCTAAACAATACTGGACAGTTTAACTTGGCAAATATATACATTCCATGAAATGTAAGACCTTTGAAATTATTCAATATTACTTGTTGTTTACTAAATGTATGAGACTAGGGAGACAGCAAAAATATTTTATGAGATGATGGCCAAAGAGGGTAATGAGAAATACAACTAAAGCAAAATAGTCAGCAATAGGTTAATGGACCCTTGACCAATGTAAACCAGGGTAAAATGAAATCCCTACACCAAGAGATTCTTTCCTATCTGGTGGTTCTCTTCAGACCCCTGGAGCTGACTCTACACCTGATGCTGTGGCTGTTTTTCTTGCCAAGTCACGCTGTGCCATGCAGCTGCTTGCCAAATCAGTTTGGTTTGACAAATAAGATCCCACTTACTGAGAAAAGTCTCCCTGAAAATGTAAAACTAAGAGAAAAACAGTCTTAATTCCTAGGAAATTTTAAGCCTTGCGAAAACCGTGGATTCTGCTAGGACTAATGTATTTAGCCTCGTGTGAACCTTCCAGTAAATCAGGTCATCCTGCATATGTTTCATTTCCTACAGTTTCTCTCTTGCATTTATTACCCTGTACGTAGTCCTGCAGAGAGACCAGCCCTTGCTTCTGCTATTATTGTTACCTGCAGATGCAGAAGTGGACAAGGTAGAAAGATTATTTTCAAATTTATTTCTTGATCTAAATTTTACTGAACTGTAACCCCAAGATTCCAGAAGGCTCTATATCCTAACAGCATCTAGAAGCTCATCTTTTCTCTTCCTTTTTTTTTATTTTTCTGATCTCAGAGTTCCCCTTAGCTCTAAATATTTTTAGTAGGCTTATACTAATTGTAACACATGGTAAATACAGTTCACAATTTCCCCAACACAATAGTAATATAAGGAAAATATTGTAAGCTATGAGATTCAAAGAATTATTATCAGGGATTTTTTCTACTAGGTATTTAAAACTGCAGGTATTAAAGATATTCTTTTCATATTTCAAATTATCTAAATGTTTGGACAGTGAACTGGGAACTGCCAAGAGGCAGAAAGTGATGGAATGGGCTTCATGAAGCACAAGCAAGCTTAGGTCAATTTTGTAGCTCTTGTTGACAGATGCATCCATCCTGAGGAAGGACAGAAGCCACAACTGAGGCTGTGAGTTTGGCTTCCATAGTGGGTGGACTGGGGTCAGCACATACACCCAACCAAAATCTCTCCCAGGCCAGTTCTTTAATATACCCCAATCAACAAAAAATTAGTTTGAACTCACATTACTGCAGGGGCAAAGCATTACCTATGACATCGCTGCCTTATCAGAATTACAATGATCAGACAGAACTGACAATGAAACGGATTCCAATTTTTTGGAGGATCTGATTCTGTAATACTGCAAATAACATGCTCAGTAAAAAAACCCCTTGAGCTGGAAAGTGAGCTGAGGCAAATCTATTTAAAAGCTTATTAAAAATAAAAGCTAATTAAATATTAAGGTTGTTCCACAGCATTTATGTTTACTAAATATCCATTCAAATAACTTTTTCACTCTTGTTTCTGTTGGTATGTTTACACCATTATTCCTACAACTCAAACAGATTTTTCTGTTGGATCAGTGGCAAAGTTTTAGCTTGACAACCTACCTTCTTTGCTACCTTTTCACAACCCCCCCTACAACTTGTCCTTGTAGACAAGGACATTAAAAGTAAGAAATAGGCAGCAAATTGCTCCTGATCTTATTCAAGGAACTCTCCTGGCAGCAATGCTATGTGTATGGCCCAGATACAAATAGAAAGACTGGCCAACAGGATCCTGCTGCATTTGGTCTTTCATTTTGGTCTCTGTCTGCCCCTGAGATATTATCCCAAAATGTGTCTAAAATGAGAGGGTTGATTTGTGGTGTTCTTTGGCACAGACAGTATGGGCTGGCTGGGTTATGTTGGGATGTGGGAGAGCAAGAAGCAGTTTGAGATAACCTTGAGTAAGAGTTTTGAGCAAAGAAGCCAAATCCTATGTAGATTACACTTGTTTAAACTGGTCATAGAGCCTGTTTCCTGGTCTGAACTACTCCACGGTTTTTGTCCAAGTTTTCCTGCCTCATTTTCTTTGGAAGGCTGAAAAAAAATTCCATACTTGGAGTAGAAAGACAAAGAGACCAGAATGAATAATGAATGTGTTCAATGGTGTTACAGAACTAAACCAGGTCACTCTTCCAGAGATTCATCAAAGACTTCAGACTAAAGCAACTGTACTTTTCTGGAAAGTCTGATACAAGCACTGGCTTTGTCTGTGTGACCTGAAATCATAGCCTGACATGCAAAGTCTAAATACTAATTGAATTTACATGTCATTGAATTACTTATTAAAATTTTAGAATCCCCTTCTAAAACAACTGAGCCCTTATTTTAGCAGAAAAGCCACCACAATTTTAATACTTCATCATCTGTGTTACATAGGTAATTGCTCTCAGGATGGCGTGTCATGTTTAGATTCCATTACATTATTGTATTAAATCTGAACAATATTTATGAAAAGTTTGTACCAAAAGCATTCCAGGATATTTTTTTCTTGTCTTCAGAAGACTTTATAAGTTAAAATCTAAACCCCAGACAAGCAGTGTATTACAATGAATAATAAATACATTACATTGGCACTTCTAAACTTTCCTGTAAATTAGCCAAAACACATATCTGCATTTTAGCTAGGCTAAACAAATATAATTAGTTTTTGCTGCATAAAGTTACTGTTTGTTTAAATGTTGTAAGCTTTATACTAAATATAAGACAGAAGTTAATTTGACGGCAAAAGTAAATATTCAAAGGAGTTTCATCCAAGCTACCTAATACAGCTTTTCCTTTTCTTTCCTCATGAAATTTGTATTTACATAATTAGAATTCTTTACAATTTCTCCCGGTGTTTCCTACAGATTGGTTAATAGATCTTTCATGAAGAAAAAAGACAAGAAAAGGAAAAAAAGAGAACATGACCTCTGTTAATTTATAAAAGATATGCTGATATGTTGGTGTGTATACATTAGATTTATATGCAGATGCGATACAGTGAAGAGAAAAAGCAAATCATACACCTGAGATTTTTGGCACTTGATTAAATTGTTTCCAAACACCCATGTCATCCCTGGGAGATGGTTTAACCACAGTCTCTGATTCAGGTCTAGTCCACTGTTAAATCCTTGGCATTTTTAAGTCCCCCCAATCTATTAAAGTGTTGCAGTGTGTAAACCGCAGCATGTGTATGTATAACCCTTTTTATATGTATGTCCTCCTTTTATGTATACCTTCCAGAATGTTCTTTGCACCTTAAAGCCCCATTAGTCCCTGGTTCTCCTGTCCCTCCCCTCTCCTTCCCCATGGGTTGTTGTGTTGCCACTCAGTGCCCTCTCCACCCCCTGGCCCTCACCCGATTGGTTTATGTTGCTCTATCCGCCCATTGTACCACCCCCTATATAACCCTGAGACCCCCATTTTCTGTGTCTTCTGCTCCTGGACTCCTTCAAGGAATAAACCCCTTGGAACCCCACGCAGAAGGCCCCTCTGCCTCCTTTATCTCCGGTTGACACATCCAAAGTCTGTGTGAGCGTGAGAGAGTGCTTCCACCGCACTGGTGGCTCTGGGTGGCTGCAAAGTGGCTCACGAGCCCCCCTGAGAATCGTCCATGGAGGGTCCTGTGCAGACGCTCAGGGACGATGCAGTTCACGGTCTGTCCCGCCCTCACCGCGTGGCTGTGTCAGATGCAGAAACAGGGTTTGAGGCAGCACATTCGTGGGAAAACCACAGATTTGAGTGTTACTTTCCAGCTGTCGTGCCACCTACCATCAGACACCCTCACCTTCTCAGTGTGGCTGAATCCATCTGTTCCACAAAGCAGAGGCACAAGGTATCTCCATATTTCTGAGCTGCAATGCCTCCACTACAGGAAAATCACACCATCAGACAGGAGAGAGAACGAAAAGGAAAAACGCGTCTGAAAGGTCAAAAGCAGTTCACTTTCACAATTTCTGAGCACTTGTGACATGTTGCACAGAGATTCCAGCCATGAATCATGACCAATCCACTTTCAGCAGCAGGAAAATGAAATTTGAGCCATGCTGAATCTTCCACTACTTATTAACATGTGGGGCTTTTTGACAGCCCGTTCTCTTAGCATTTACTAACTGTGCATGGGAAAAAAACCCCTTAACTGGGGATAGTAAACATTCATGTATCGTTACCAAGGATGTGAGAAACACCTGATTTAAATGCCAATTAATATGCACCCTGGCTAAATAATCAGACTAGTACATGAGGGAAAAGCAGAACGTAAAAAATTCAGTTATATTCTTTCCAAACATCCAGGTCTAGATTTGCTTGTAATCAGATCTCACTAGCTGAAGAGATGTCTCACTGCTGAGGTCTAACAATGCAAACTTTGTCCCAAACACTTGGAAAGGAAATAAAAATGAAATGGAAAAGCTGAGACAAATAAAAAGCAATTCACCTTCATCAATGCTTCTGCTGGGACACACTGGGTTTTTTACCCTTTCGGAGATTTATTCCACTGGACAACAGGCTGATTTTGAATAAGCACTTCAGAGCTTTTCTCTTCTTCAGAGCATTTCCAAGGGATGAAGACTGTCATATTCAAGCCTTCTTCTGACAATTTTGCTCCTATTTTTGGTGGAACAGCAATCCAGTCTCAAGAGCACAGAAAGCAGACCTCTTTGCTGATCCCATTATTAAGGTATGGTTTTCTGCCCCATGGAATCCATCTTACACTTAATTTATTTGCTTTAATTGGTTTCAGTATTCAGAGCAAGTTCATATTTATGTTTCTATTACACTGTAATTTATTTATTAACTATGAATAATGTACTAAAGTGGAGAACACTGACTGGGAAGAGGCATTTATGAAATGTACGGGGAAATTATTGTTTCTTCAGAAGAACACAATGTCCTTATTCAAAGGCCTTGAAGTCAGAGTCTGAGCACTAATTTCTTTAAATAAGATCTGGTGAATCTCAATCCCTCCAAATTATAAAACACTTAGAAAATGGGCTGGAGCTGACTGTAGCAAGGTGAAAAACAATTAAATCTGTCACTACATTATTAACTCATTAATATGAATTTGCACAGTGCTGCTAATACAGGAAGGCAATGGTCTTTCTATTTCAAACAGACCTGTTCCAGCTACACACAGAAGCAGCACTGCAGTTAAAGAGGGTTCTCATACTTTTCAGTTGGCAGTCAGGCATGTAATTAATCAATTTCTAAATGCTGATGCAAATGCTGGGCTTTGCATATGCATATTTACCATCTTCAAACACTATTTCAAAATTTGGACCACTCAAGTAAATCATCTATAAACTGCTTCTTGTCCTTTGCTTTATGTCTCTTTCACAGCAGTTTAAATTTTACATGCTGGTTTGTACTGAATGCTTTGTTTCTTTGCATAAATAAATAAAATGCACAGAAATAACAACAATCTATTTCCATATAATAGCAAACAATTTCAAGGCAAAACAGCCGCCTTCAACTGACATTGGACCTACAATGGCACTTCAGAACTGAGGAAAAATTTGCTGTGTTGTGCAGCTACAAGCACATCTAAGAAATGCTTTTTTTTCCCCCCCAAATGATAGAAATAAAACAATTTGATATCAAAGACAAACTAAATACACACAGAGGCAGCAAGACATGTCCTATAGTCCTTCACAAATGAGGAAATAGTTGGTTTACCAGTAATGATTAAAAGGCATTTTTACTAAACAGAAGTGATAGCAACTGTAATTTAACAAAGAATTGGGACTGTTTCTTTGGGGTGGACTTCTATTATTATTTAAATCTTGGGTCTCATCAGCATACTTTCTTGCATCTTGAATTACAGGCAGTATATTATGTTTCACCTTGCAAGTTGTTTATTTGACCATGTAAGAAAAAAAAATATTACTGAAATTTTTTAATGTATTAAAATCACTTTGTAGATCAGATAAACATTCTCTAAGGGAACAGGAAACAGCCTTCCTGGTTCCTGCCTCATTTAACTAATCATCTGAACACTAGCTGTTGGTTTTTTTTCTGTTAAACTCTAAGTCATTTCTTACAAGTTGAAATGCTGATTACAACTGGCAGTCACAAAAAGGGGAGTGCCCTCTTACAGAAAAGAAAGACACGGATGCTTCCAGGCTCCTGGAGGACTCCACACATGTTGCTGTGTACTGCAGTCAGTAAATGGAAGGAAATGAAAGAGTTCCCATGTCTCGATGAGATCTTTTACTACTTTCTTAAGCGCTCTGACCAGAAAAATAACAGCAGCCAGTTACATAGGACTTGAGACTTAAAAAGAAAAATGCTATTCAGTTGCTGAGGTTTGAGAGTATTCAGCACCAGAAATGTTGTCACAACTCATTAGAAGTTAAAATATGCCTTGGCAAGACTACTTTATACTTAATGCAGTGAACAATGAACAGCTGAACCTCAGACAACATTTCTTCTCAAACTAATTTTCATTTTAATAAAGCTCTCTTCATGGTTTTTGGAACTAAAAGCCTATCCAGGGATTTTATGCTAGTCAGACTAGAAATATAACATTCCGGAACATGACCTGTATTCATTTAAGCTACTAGAAAAAGTCCTGTATACTTAAATGGCTGAAAATCACATCCTTCTTACTGTAGGCCCCAGCACAGCTAAGATGTGGCAGGAAATCACTCCAATCCTGTCACTTGGCATTCTTCTCTAGACCGCTTCCTTATCTCTTCCTTTCCAAAGTTTCTCCCTCTGCTAAGTGGCAGTAATGTTAACATTCTTCTGTGGTCTTTTACTTCTGCCTTGCACAATGGATACACCAAAGACAGTATATTATGTATAAAATGCTCTCCCTAAATCTTTACCTCTCACCAGCCTGCTTCCCTCCGGTTCCAAACAAGCCATACAGATCCTAGTAAGAGCAAGAAAAACGCAGCTAACACAATTATCAGTTTAAAGGGATGCCTGGAGCTATTTGGCTGCTGAAGTAGTTGCTATTGATTTAACTAGAAACTTCTTAGCCTTGACTCAGTCAGCCCAGTGTAACAGAGTTCAGTCTTTCTCTTCTTTGACCTTCTTGGCCTAATTACAGGAGAGGTTCATGGGAACACAGGATATCTGCTGACTGGCAGCTGACTTCCACCCAATCACAATTCCAGAGCAATCCTAACATGGACAGTTCAATTTTTTTTAAGCATTTATTATTTACTAATTAGAAAATGCCAATCACACAGAACCACACTCTCTCCCTTCTCACTGTTCCCTAGCAACACTCAGAAGTTGAAGCATGTGCACTGTCTCAAAGCAGCACACTTACAGCAGAGCCACATCTGTTAGCAGACTTCTTATTTTTCAGACTTCATCTTACAAGAAGCACAGTTATTTTAGAGTTTGGGTTTTTTTAAAGCATTTTGAGACCTACATTATATACAAAATAATATAGAAAGAAATTAATTGGCCCTCTCCCTATGAAGCTCATTGCAAGAAAAATGCATTCTTTTGACAGTAATGGAAATTTTAACTGCTTCACTGTTACTAAGAAAGAGTAAATATGCACGTGTAAGGTTCCCAGCTGGAATTTCAACACAAACCTCAAAATAGCTCAGCAACCCAGAATAATCTTTGAAGGTCATTTCAGTTGAGAGGCCGTGGACAATCACTATAGGCCAAATACTCAGATGCTTTTCAGGAAAGTTCTCAGTCCAGCACTCCCAAAGTCAGATATTTCATTTTCTAATTGTCTGTATTTCTTCCCCTTCATGAGGGTTTAGAAATTATATCACACCAAAGTGACCAAAGTCCCACACCACCCACATAGCTGGATACAGGGTGCTTTGGGACTGAGGTGGAGAACTGGGTCCAGCTTCCTGCCAGGCTTCTCACAAGAGGTATATTTAGATGACATCAGAGTATCTAACATGAGGGAGCTAATAATAGTAACAGTAAAAACCTGAAAAAACTAAGAATTATTTCAAAGCTCTGGGAAGAAAACACCAAGTGACCTCAGAAATCCTTTCTAATGCCACATAGAGGCTGCAGGAGGAATCTGATCTACAAAACCAGTCTGCAAGAGCACCAACGGTGTAGAGAGAACAGATTTAGATTAATATAGTTTTGTTTATTGGATTCTGTGACATGTCTCTGAGAAACATGAGTTATAATCCAGTTACAGAAAGGTAATGGTCTTGGAGATGTGATGATAATACTGGTGGTATAAAGCTGATTTGCATGTCTCGATCCTCTACCTGTAGGTTGCTCAGAATTTGACAAGAAAAAAAGCTTCTGATTTTTATATGCTGTGGTAGCACTACCAAGATTCTACCACTGAGACAGTATTTAAATATGGAAAGTTATTTTCTATCTCATTGATGGTTATCAAAGAAAAGGTGTGTTTTGCTAGTGCCTCCTGGAGTTCACCTGAAGGAGTTATTTTTCATCAAACATCATTATGTTTTGGGTTCATGTATGTAATTCACAAAAATATCAAAAATTCAGCATTTTACATCAGCAGTAAAACCTAAATGTTAATCTCAGATAGTCTTGGTAACAGCTTGATGAAAACAAGCAGAATTTCTTGGGAGCGCTCTAAGAGAAATCAACAGTTAGAGGATTGTGAGCTGAAATTTTGACAATTTATCTTGATTTCCTTACATTTTTCAATAACTCAATCACAGGCTTCCTTAAAATGAATAATTTTGTCTTTAATAAGCTGTTCCTGTATAGTTATGCCAATCTTACAAATAGCAGAAAGAGATTTTGAAAGGGCATCTGGATACAGCAGATGAACTTCCTGTTGTACTGTGTGCATTGTGAAGTTGGAAGTTATTCCAAAAAACAGCAGTGCCTTAAATGCAGACATTTAGCAAATCAGGTCACAATTTCTCTTTGTAAGGAGACAGCTTCAGTGTGATAAACCCTTCCTGCATTTTCAGAGCAAAGGAGTTGGGAATTCTTATGAACATCAAAAATAATGTCTGTACTACCTGCAGTTGTAAAACCTAAGCCAGATAACAGACAATGTGTCAATAGCATCTAACTATCTGGGTCTGTGGACAGTTTTACAAAGGGGTAGTAATGACTTTATTTCAGGTCTACAAACCTTCTTGCAATCTCATTTTTATTCATGTTATTGGAAGTATCCACATTTATGCACAAATGCCTTCCATGCAAAAATAATACCTTCTAGAAGAGTGTGTCCATGGAAGATAGCACATTTGAATCTCCATCTTCCTTGCTGGATCCCATTATAGTTTAAAATCCCTTTTTTCATTCTCACAATTACAGATGTTTAGAACATACATCCAAGGAAAGATCTTAGTACAGTAAGAATGAGTTGAGGATTTTGTCCCTCTTATGCTTGTTATAATCATTATCACGAGAAGAGATTCATGTTGTGCTGTTTATTATTTATAGTTCTCATTATATGCTTTGTCACAAGACCACAGAATCAGAATTTTAATGCCTCATATATTCTGTGGAAGATAATAGTAAAGTGTACTGCTCTGACCTTTTCAGTGTCCCACAGTTTGATTCATTAGCCATTCCTATTCTCTCCTATTAACAGCATCAGTAACCTGGGAAGAGGTAGCTCAGGCAACCAAACAAAAAGCAGAATATTGAAAAGGTTAAAATCTAGATTTATAAATCTATTCAAAGTTTACAATCCTTTCCAAACTATGTTTGGTATAAAAATTATATCTCGGTCTTCTGGCAAAGGCTATCACTGCAATACCAGCAGTGTAAATAAACTACTCACTGTCACTTTTGAGATTGAAAGCCTTTGCTTTTTAAAAAGAGTCAAAGGTGAATGAGCTCAGTATATATTCTATTTGTCACATACAATGTCTATCAATTTATACCCAGGTTATAGGTGCAGTTTGAGGAAAGACTGTAACCATTGCGTTGTCATGCAGTAATGATATTGTAAGTGCCAGAGACAAGTGCTGCTTGCAAGACATTGTAAGGAAAATATATTGAATAACATACTTCTATTCCATTTCATAATAAAGAGGATTTCAAGTAGGAAAGCTGAAGCAGCTTATACACAATTATTTCACGATCAGCAAGTATCCTCAAATGATTTCTTAGGCAGTGTTTACTGTGCAATACAACTAGACTCTTGAGTACAATATCAATGCATTCCTATTATAACAAATATAATAATGCTAATAACAAATGAAAACAATATCAGAGTATAGAGGAGATGTAAGAAATGCATTGTATCACCATTCCATTTTACTACTGCATGGTCACAATTTAAAAGCAGAATTAGTTCAAATTTGGTTAANATGATAAATTCTATAATAGACAGAATCAGTCATTATTAAAAGAACTTACGAAGGAGAGTGGGTTTTGGGGTGCTGGCTGCCTCAATAAGGTTATTGCCTGCTGCCAGAGGCCTGGGCAGGAGGTAGGGTTAATCCAAACCCCCACATCCGATTCATGACAAAGTCAAACAAATGATAAAATGGCTGTAAAGCCATATCCTTTATGTGCCTTTGCTTAGGTTAAAATAAAACACATTATATGCCGTTGTGCATATAGAAGATTCTACAGCTCAACAATTCCCTAAACTAATAAGGATTTTATAAAAATTTGGTTATGCTAAGTCTCCCAGAACTGATGTATTTCTCAGGACAATACAGCATTCTGAATGGAAACTAGAAATAAACCAATGAAATAAACAAATTCTGTAAACTCGGAATTTCTTTGCCTGACTCCTATGAAAATTTGGTTTTACTGTGTATCCACAGATAAATGAAAAGAAACACGGGATGTTATCATTAACAAATTAGCTTTGTTAGAGCAATAGGCCCATGTAGGCTTTACTTTCTGCTTCAAACATTTACCATAACAGACACTGAGGAGTTTAGAAAAAAAGAACTATGTACTTTTTTCCTTTCTGGCTATCTGAGAGCTCATTGTTTCCCTTTTTCACATCCTCAGCAATTGTGTAGTTAACAATTTGCAGAGGTGAAGCTAGGAGGGATATACATGTTTTTATTCAATGCAGTCTTCATCAAGCAGCCAATAAACGTGTTTTATTGCTCTTCCCATAGTAGGCATTATTGCCTCCTCCATGTAAAAATGGCCATATATTTTGAGTCCTTATAGTCACTCAATAGCTAATCAGGAACTCATACCATTATAAATGTACTAAAGACAATGCATAATGTCACAGCCTGAGTGTTGATTTTTCCTTAAAAAAGAAACTTCTACTAGTAATAGGTCAGTTGTGCAGTATCATGGCTAACTCTAGGCATAAATTATTTTTTACAGCCAAATATACTTGTATAATAGGAATTCTTTAAAGATCAACAATAGAACATAATATATTTACACAAATCAGAGGATAAAAATGTTTTCCAGGTACTAATTTAATTCCTTGCTTTTTTTTGGAGCAGTGCATAGACTGTATAGTGCTGCCTCTACACTCTCAGCACAGGCTCATCTTGTGTTTGCAGAGGTTTCTCTACTAAATTTGTTTTCTTCGTTAATCAGTGATAACATTTCCACGCAATGCATGAACACCTTATTCTTGTGCAGAGTATTGTGAAGCTTTGAGCAGTTTCCTATTGGCATAAGCCTTTTATTTCATGTGAGCTGCCTGCACTATGCTCGCCCTGCATTTGGCTTAGCCAGGTGCAGGAGATTTTGCCATTTATCTCAAGGCACTGGAGCCCTTTCTTGTTTGTCTCTCCACACCTGGCACTGTCCTCCCACAGCTGGTGCCCCTCAGAGAGCCCTCAGTAAGTACTGCCCCGAGAAGGTGTGCAGCATTTTCCACACTCCAAGGCAGCTCACTGCAATCATTCCTGACTAGCTCAGTAACAAGGTAGAAATGAAGCCATCTAAATAACAATCCTACCTGACAAACTAACTTAAGCACATTGAACTATTTAAGCTCAAAACAAAGAACTGTAACAACACCACGTCTGCTGAGAGACACTGTACTCCTCCTGCCCACCCATAAGGTTTGAATTGCAGGAGGTGACAAGGACCTTTACTCCTCAGTTCCACGATACCCAGGCTCCAAAGGGATGTTTCCACTCTCCAAAAGGCAGCCCACTCTTCAAACAGATGTGGGCAAGATGTGTGATGAAGTTTTCCTGGAGCTTCTTTAGAATCAGGATCCAGACTGATGCATGTGTCCAGACTCTCACATAATTATGAACACTCTTGTATTTTCCATTACTTTCCCTCCTCGATATTGTAGAGCTCTTTCTCCTATGTTTAGTCAAGAGGCTACATTAAAACAAAATCACATAGAAGATGAGCCATTGGGATATCCCCAAATGTAAATGTTATTCAGATTTCCTTCTCACCACAACAATCATTTAAGTGGAATAGGAAAACCTCTGCTGATTATAACTTTCAGCTTATGTCGTATCTTTGAGAAAAGATAACATTAACTTGCTTTTGAATTATTACAGATGAAAGGTTAATTAACTCAAATGCTATACATTCATAAATGTATTTAACTATTAACTATGTATTTAACTATTTAACTATTAACTATGTATTAACTCAAATGCTATACATTCAGTATCTATATGTTCAGAATAAGGATCAAGTGCAATAGCATTTTTAAATTTCATACTTTATCCTAAAAAGGAAAGATAGATTTATAATAGAAAAATAGCAAAAAGTGAACTAATTTTTTTCCTCCAAGGCTTCAATTGTCATCATGATATTTCTGCAGACTCTTTCATATTGCACCTGTCCCTAACACAGAAGAAACAGATGTCAATAGAGATGCAAAGTAAAACGTTTCAGAAATATTCACAGCCAGTGTGACATAGAGGGGTATATTTCAAGTATACTTTCTGGAGGAAAAAGAATGCCATCATTAAGGTCCTGAAAAATTAAAGCCCTAATAAAACAATTAACATGTAATTGCAGTGTGATACGATGCTACATACTGAATTTGCAGGGAAAGGGCAATTAAGAATGAAGTCCTTTCCTCTTCAGTGAGGTAGTGGGAATCACAACTAAAATAAAAATAAACTTTCTATTAACTATACAAGTTTCTTGGCAGTCCTCCTTCATTTGCCACACTTTGAAAGACCCTATGTGGCACACAACTCCTTAAACGTAAATCCATCAAGCACTGCAGCTCTATTCCCATTTCAAGTGAGGCAACTTATTTAACAATTTCTTAGGCAATGTCTCTTGGGTTTAGCTTAGGCAGGAAATGAAGCATAATTAGCACTTTTATGTGGCATTAACAAACAATCTTGTTACTTCATTACTTTTTAATATTTGCACCAGTCTTCTGAAAGCAGATTAAGACCAACTGCAATTTCCATATGTGAGATTCCGTGACTGCAAAGCTCAAATAATGTTCACTTTAATCAAAACACTATGATGTCTTCAACTAATTTTTTTACCAAAAGTCTTTTTGAAAACTTAACTTTATGTGAGTGAAGTGCTAATCTGAAATGTTTATTCACTTGAGAATGATTTTTCAACTGACAGACATGGCCAGGGTCATAAGGAAAGGGTGTGTATAACAGCACGGAGCTGAATCCATTTTTTTAGTGGAAAAAAAATACAATAATATTAACTAAAGTTCTGAAATGGGAAAAGCAAACAAATAAACCCACAAAATAACACAGATATTCTGATTTAAAGATAGATCTGACCAGGGAAGTTAAATAATTAATTGAGGCTTCTCAGCCCTCTACCCATAGGAATACTTCAATCTTTGAGTTTTATTTATTGTTACAGTAATTGATGCTGTTGGACAGTTTAGATCCTGGTATGTGGCAGTTTATATCTTAGTATGTGGATTCCAAGGAACACTTTCCCAAATCTTGGCATATGTGCCCTTGGGATGCTAAGTAAAAGCCATGGCTAATTAGGTTTACCACACATGCTGTAAATGAAAGCACAGTGAATCAAGTGGTCTAACACTCTGCTGCATCATTCCCTAAAACACTCAGAAGAGATGGAATTTCAAAAAGTTCTTCAAAAGTTTAGCTCCACATAGGTGTTAAATAAAAGTTTGCACTTTTAATAGTTTATGCTGCAAAACAAGCTCAGAACTTGCATTTAAATTGAAAGCAGCAAAAGAGTAATGAAATCTTTGTAAGGCATGTTTTCCTTAGGCTGGACATTAGGAAGCATTTCTTTGCCATGAGACTGGTCAAACACTGGAACAGGATTCCTCGAGAGGCAGTCGATGCCCCAAGCCTGTCAGACTTTAAAAGCCTTTGGACCATTCTTTAACTTTCTGTCAGCCGTGAATTGGTCAGGCAGTTGGACTCAGCGGTCACTGTCGTCCCTTCAGTGAAAGAGCCTGTTCTATTGTCTTCATTTGCTTCGATCATAAATTCAAATTATACAAGGTATTCTTTTAGAACATATTTTATTATCACTGTAGTCACAGAGAAACCTAAATAGGTCCATTTTTTTATTATTTTCAGGACTGCCCTTGAGGTTCAGGTTTTACACTGAGCCAAGGATTTTGTGTTCATGACATTTAATTTATTAAGGTTTATATATCATTATTGGGAACTTACTCTTTCTGGCCAAAATCTACATCTTCGATTAGTTCCCTTTTCTTTTGAGTCACTTTGCCCCCTGCTGTACAGAGAGTTAAATACTACAACAGGCAGACTGCCGTGCCAGGCAGATGTTAGAGCAGCCACCTCTGCATTCCATGTAAAGCACCTCTTTCCAGAAGCTGCTTGTTCTGGCTTCAGGGTCATTAGGATTGATGCTGCCACTGTGCATTCCAGACCTAGTCACAGCCTAGGACTGCTCTGTGCAACCTGCTGCTGAAGTAAAGAGAAACAAGGGCCAGCAGAAGAGGGAAAGGAAACAGCACCTTTGTCATCAGTGAATAAGGAAATCAGCCAGCCAAAAATGGTGAGGTAGAAAGTGAAGATGCATGAATAATTATCTTAATTGATAGTGGATTTTTTAAAAGATGTGAGCAGCACAGAGGGAGAAAAGTACTTGATTTTTTATGTTTAGCAGGTGAGAAAAGCAGCCTAAATGGTATCTAATCATAGCTAAAAATCAATTTGCCATTCCTGAGCAAGAAACTTTAGGTAGAGTCTGGTAAAATGTGTAAATATCTGTGCTTTGTCATATGAGCTAGAACCCAATATGCAATGCCACCAATGCATGGAATGGCCTGTTCATAACAAACTTTTTAATATGAGTTGGATTGTTTTTATTTGAACAGTGTACTTCTGTTGATCCAGATATTTCTTTGTCTAGAGAAAACTGGGTTCAGTTTACTTTCATCTTGTCCAAAACAGGACTGTCTAAATCCTTTCATATATTCTTAGCAAATTTTCCTGGTGATTAGAGGCAAATTTTATCACTTTATCAGTGAGGTTTTTCCCTGAAAACTACTTGAGAAAAACATAGTATCTGAAAAACTAAAAGAGCAGCATGGTTCAGAAATATATACACACATATACATTTACAAACTCTACTTCAAGAAAAAAGAAAACCATAACAAAACAAAATTAATAAAAAAAGAACCCTTAGCTCCAGAAACTTTGTGTTTATCAACCAGAGAAAATGAAGGCACAATAATCATGATGCCAAAGGCCCATATGACAGATTTAGATGTTAAGTAATTCAGATATTAAATAATTCAATATTCAATATTCAATAATTAAATCACTATTCAATAGATGTGGTGTTTGTTAGACATCCAGAGCTGTATCTCAGCAATCACAACTGCATGTGAAATACAGCTGCTGCACTGTAAGGAGTACCCACCACACTCTACTTAGAGTAGGGTCTTTGAGAGGGGTGGCACAACACAAAAGTAAATTACACTTACAGTATTGGCTTGAAACAGTTAACACTGGTCAACCTAGCTCAAAAGTTCATTGTATTATGGATTTTAGCGGGATTCTTAATGGCATTTGAACTTTTTTACTGTGCTAGCATCATGTACTAGCATATTAAACATTTACTGCAGGCATTTTCTGGATGTGAGGTGAAATACTTCTCAACATCTCTGAAACACAATAAAAATAAATACATAGAGACTGGATATATCATAAGATTTCTAAATCCAGCCTACATGACAAATGAATGTAAGTTGTATCACAAAAGTATTTTTATTTCTTGCTTTCCTTTAAAACATACCACCTCCTTTGAATATCACCTTTCATTCTACATTTTACATATCGAATCTGACAAAAGGAAACCATTGCTTTCACAATGTCTGTAATCAATACGAGTGGCAAATTAATTGACTACTTAGGCTATGGTCTCCAGATTTTGGCTGCTATTCCAGTGCCAGCTCGTGGTTAAGTTGCTACTCAGGCACTTAAAACTAAAGCTGAGCTCTCGGTCATAACTGCAAATGAACTTTTGAAAATGTGGTATTGCATTAACTTTTAAAGCAGTGGCTTGGCTTCAGTGCCCACTGTACATTATAAGAACAAAAAGTAATATAGCCCAGTCTGCAAGCCAAATGAATACACAAAATAATCTAAAGCCACATACTGTCTACCCTTTCTTCTTAAAGTAGTTGAAATGTGCATATTTTTGAGCACGGCATGAGCTATTTAAAACCTATTTCATACATCATCTTGCTCTTTCCTAATATCAGCGGATGATCTGATTTTATAATCAGAGGCACTGTCAGCTTGTCATATTCTGCAGTTCAAAATGTCAGATGCACTGTAAACCTGCTCAGAGTAAGCCAGGCACTTTAGAACAGAGGGACTGCATGCTGAGTTCGGATGTAGAGAATAGATGAACCCTCTCTATATTACACAGAATAATACATGAGCCAATACTTGTTACAGGGGCAAATTTCCTTTGAGGGATTATGATGAACAGGATAACTGTGGGCAAAGAAGTACCCATCAATAGAGCCCCACAGTCTCATTTCTTTCCTCTCTCAGATATCCTTTTAGAAACATGTGTGCTGTATCAGGATAAACACGCTAAAAGCTGCTCCATTAATTTTCTATCAGTTTTGGGGGTGTTCTCCCTTTCTCTCTTCCTAACCTCCTAAAGTGTTTGACACATGAATGGTAGAGCTGGCTGTGAGTAAATATTTGAAGGAGATTAACATATACACAACTCTGAATGTGAAAAACAACTATGAGGTCTTGTATGGTTTTGGAGGAATCAGGAAAAAAATAAGACCACATAGTATGTAATTTCTTGAAACATAGTAATTTCCACTTTTTTCAGTTTCTATTCAGTTGAAAAGGTTACCTTACCCTTTCTATTATACATCTGCCTAACAGCTACCTGATGTGTGGAGATAGTATAAACCCCAGCATTTCATTGACAGGTCCATGTGAATAGAATCATGGCTTTGAAAAGGTCTCTGAGATCATCTGAGTCCAACTATTAACATAACACTGCCAGATCCACCACTAAACCGTGTCCTTATGCATCACATCTACATGTCCTTTCAATCCCTCCAGGGATGGTGACTTAGCAAAGAAAAACCTTTTTCTAAAGCAAAGAAGATTAAATTAACCAAAGCCTGTTAAAATGTGGATAATTTTTTTTAAGAAAGTGACTACGTTATTATCATAACTGTACTAAGCCCAAAATATTTTGATCATATTTCCTCTGGTACCAAAGAGTGAAACAATAAAAGTCCCATAACTTTGCTTTAAGTAACAGAGAACGCATCTAAATTAATCCTTGAGTTTTTCTACTGATGCATTGATGAATAATTATGTCCTAGAGAATAAAAGTGGGATTCCCAAAGACTGGAAAGAAGAGAAGCTGAACTACCACTCCTCAAAGGTGCTTGAGCACCTTTTAATCTACAACAGCAACTCTAAAGGAAAGCAGGATGGAGTCCATGAAGGACTTGGGATACCAAAGTGACTCCTTCTGAAGTGTATAATTTATCAGCTGAAATGGTAGGAAGGCTATAAAGACACACAGACACATATAAGTAGATCAGAAAGACACTTCTCATCTGTGTCACAGAAAGGCTAATCTATACTTCATGCTTAGACAATATTCTTTAAGGTGTACAATGCTCAAGTCTGCTCAAAAAACTTGTCGTGAGCAATCTCAGCCATCAATCTATACTGAGACCACTTTTCACAGGGTAAAGTAAATTTTAAGAAGGAAAATGTCACTGGTCCCACCTCTGGCAATGTGGATTTTTGCTGTGTCTTTCTCAATCCCTGTAACCCTGCTCTAAAAGTCTTACCATTAATATCTAACATTTTTATTCTAATGGTCAAAATCCATTTCTGCTGGTACCAGCAGGTGCTGCCAACTAAGGCCAAGTTAACTGACTGCTGCTCCTCACTCTTTCCCAAGCCCTGAAGTCTTGCAATCAAATGTTTTCGCCTCATAAAGAATTCACAAGAAAGATAATTCTCACTGATTTTGTCAGTTCCTGATTTAAAAGCAAAGATTTGTCAAGGTTCTGGTCAATAAGTCAAGGGAAAGTGGGGAGAAGAAGGACTGCTCAGGGCGATATAACCTGATTAGATATTTCTTTCCATTACACATATATATTATTCTTATTTGTGGTACTCCCATTGGTACTTCTGCCAATTTTTAAAAGGACTTTTATTCATTTAACTTGTATTTTGTGTCCTTTCGTCAGTTGGTGTCATTGTGATACCTTGTTCATTTCCGTTCTGAAAAGACTAAGCTGCAACTCTCATTATCAAGATTTCTTAAAGGCAGTTTATTTAAATGTGCTTCCAAAAGTACGATCTCGAATCAATAGAAACATTGCTTTGATCAGCCTAAGCTTCCTAGGTGTGAACCCCTAAACTGATTTCTAAATGACTGTTATCTACAAATGGCTCTCAATTTACTACACATTTACTGTATAGCTACAAATATAGTAATATTTAACTCTGTGAAGAAAACGAAACAGGAGTATAGAAAAAAAGATCTCTAAGTATAATGATCAGATTTTATGGATCCATAAGGTACTTGATAACTCTCTGTATGTGCAATAACATCTGCAGCTAAGAAAAGTAGTTGCCCTTAAACCACGATTTCTGCACAGGTGCAAATGTGGTAAAAGTGGGATAACAATGAAACCTCTGGTAATTGTTACCTAACAACAAAATACTACTCTCCTTTAGTGGCAATACTGAAAATTTTACTGATACTAATACTGGATTTTTTTCTTCTGTATGAAAATGTTGCAACATCCAGTTGGGTTGCCATGATTAATTAATCTGTCACCTGGCTAATGAGGAATGGTAGCTGTATGTCACAGAATTTCAAGGATAACTTCAGCTTCTCAAGGATCTCAAGCTGAAATTTTTCTCCTGACAAGTGGTCTAATTGAATTTTAATGAGCTGAAAATCGAGTCTTTTTAGACTTCTTAATTTTTATAAGTAGCTTTCTTTCTGACAATCCTATTATAATTACATATAGTTCAAAGGGTTCTACATCACATATGCCCCCCAAAATAAGTAGTCTTCCCAAATCTATCACCTCACCTTTGAAACACACATTATCTCTATTGGCCCTCTTAATGCTTGTTCTTGTTGTTATTTTGGGTTTGTGGTTTTTTTTTTTAATGGGTCTACAGTGGGAAATTTGGAAGCACTTCCAAGCATCTATGGCTCTGTTTCTGAGCCAGTTTTAATTCCATATGGAGTGGATATTAAAGACTGCCTTCTAAATCCTTCTTCTCTTCCCAGCCAGTGCCCAGAAAAAAGAAACCTGAGTGCCTGGGAGTTGCATCACAATCCCCAGCTTGGACTGAATAAATGACAGGGTTCCTCTGTGCCCTATGATCTGGGTCATCTACTCGTGTCAGGTGAAGTCTCTGCCTACTGCACTATTTCATGACAGGTAGTTACACCAGTACATCCCAAACTAAACTCAGCTACATGACTTGATTCTTTCCATGATAGCACTGGCAATACCTGTAGCTAAATAGCAGTTGTTAACACTCCTGTTTATTCTTCAAAATAGAGACTTTTCTTTTCTTGCATGTCCTCAGTAATAGCAAGGCTTGTTCTCCCAGGCATCGTCTCTGAAGTACATTGCAGTGTATTTGGCACTCAGGCACAGGCTGCACTCCAGTCAAACACAAGCTGTGGTGCTGCATCACATCAGATACTCCCCAGGGCTATAGGCTGTTCATGGAGACAAGAAAAAATGTTTCTCCTACATTTCTGTGTTCATTGGACATGTCTGCAATTGTAGCTAATACAGTATTGCCACTCAGTATGAGCTGAGCAGGAGCAACTTTCTTGATGGAATAATGCATTATTCACAAGGAGAGAAACAGTGAGCTGGCTCTGTGCTGCTGAGTTCGTTTGTTCCCTTTCCAAGAACAGTCCTTTAGTTTAACATCTCCCTGACTTCAAGTTTTATCACCTGGGCCTTCTAACTGGCCCTTTCCAGTCTCTTAAAAAGAAACCAAACCAAAACAAAAAACAACCCCCCCACAATCACAGAAAACAAGCTGAAAGAGGAAGCGTGTAGCAAGAAGAGTCTCGGGCAAGCACATCCTTCTTGGGAAGGGCGGCATCAGTTGGAGAGGAACAGTGGTCCCTGCTGAGAGTGGATCTGAGTCAGTATCAGTTCAAACTGAGGAGAGCTGGGTAAGCACCTGCTTTCAAAAATGCCATGTTGAAACTATCTGACTGCGTGTGCAAACAGCACTGACAATGCTGTTCTCAGGATGAAGGAGAGGACTGAGTTCAAAGCAAAGCTGTTAATTAGCTATGAGATACCAAAAGGTTTAGTCAGCACTAACTCAAAGTAGCATCTCACTGATTTGGGGAATAATCAGAGCTCCTAATTTTAGAAACATGCAGACACTAAGAAACATTTTACTCTTCTTAATATTTGAACTTCAAATTCTCTAAGATCTGGCTTCTTAATTAGCTAAGCAAGGACAGTCATTGTACTAGCACTGACAAATCAAGCAGTGTCAAAGTAGTTCTTTCAGTTAAGTGCACATCACTCCCCCCAAAGTCAACTGAAACTACTTTTTGATAACCTCATGTTTAACTCTTGAGAATGTCTTAGAAACCTTTTCTAGATAACTTCTTGAGTTTTTCAACCACTTTAAAGGCAGAGTTGTCTTTATATTGGCAGCTAAACAAACACAAAGATATTGAGAGCTGAGAGAAACACAGATTCTGCTCATGCACAGAAAACACAGGATATACAATACAGTTGCCTCCTTTTCATTATCATCAATTATGAACAGGTTTAAAACTTTAGCTAAGTTTTATTCATCCACATCATCCTCTGGTGCTACCACATTTCTTTGTTTTTAAGATGGGACTGCTCAGTCCCTCAGGTGTTTTTCTGGAGTACAGACAGGTTTGGCTGGTTGGTTTGGTTTGTTTGATGATAGCAGCGCTCACACTTGTAATCATTGCAAAGCAGAAGGAAATAATTCTTTTACTAAAAGATCATGCAACTTTAAAGAGAAACTTAACCCTGTAAGTAATTTTTAAGGAGTAACAGCAGATTGCGACAAGACCACAGATGACAAAAAGTGTCTCTCAGGTTATATATAACCTGATTAAATAAGAACTGTTTGTCTTTACCCACTCCCCAAAGCCCTTTAGGAGCTAAGACAACAGATGTTTGTCACTACAGCCAGTCACATGCTGCAATTTCACTCTGGTGAACATATTTTGGAAACAAGCTAATGAGGTGATCTGCAAGAAATACGTTTGGTCCCCTTTGGCTAATATTTCATTACTGATGTCATTTACCCTCTATCATTAGGCAGAAACAACCTGTAATTACTTTATCCTCCAGAAAGAAATAAAAACCCATATTAAGAATATTCTCTAAGAATGTGTCTAAAAAGTCAGATTTGCACAAGTATCTCTAGTTCTTCATGACAACAAAATTGAGAAATCAGATCTTCAAAAACTCAATGTTCCCATAAAAAATGGGATTACTTTTCTTTGTATATTTTCCTACATTGTAATGTGGTTTCTTCCCAGCTTGGTTCTCCCCTCTGCCCTATGCTCTCTGAAGCATCCCTTTTGACAAGTTTACCTATCAATCTCTGTAAAAGTTACAATGATATTTCCAAGTTTCTTGCCAGAAGAGTTTGTGACAGATTTAGACTGTTCATTGAAAATTGGAAATTTTCCAAGGATAAATGCTCCTTTTTCAATTATTTCTAGTCATTACAGAAAAAAAAAAAAATCTTTTATTGTATTGATTGCTGTCGTCAGGATTCAAAATAAATTTTAATTGAAGACATCTACAATTTTGTGTTTACCGGCCCAAACTAGACCTTTTCTTCATAAGCCACAAGATTGAAAAATTACCTGAAATTTCTAAGCACTTTTGTCAAAGTCGAGCTCTTAAAGCTCCGGTAATTATTCGAGACAATCTTTAACACCTATTAGTCATGGTGAGATCCTGTTAAAAAATAAGATCAGGATAGCCTTTACCTAAGATAATTATTATTACATTAGCTAACAGAATTCTAACAACATTACAGATTGTATGGAAAGACATTTCTAAAAACTTCACACAATTTCAGCTTTAATTAGGCTGTTCATTTCTGTACTCATCATGGCAAAAAAGACAAAGAAAAACAAGAACTTAAGGAAGAGTAAGTGAATCTGTATTCTGGTGTGCTTCTTTTTGCTAACGACTTACTGTGCATTTCTTTAATGGGATATTTTCACATTTACATCTAGTCAGTTAAAAAGAGAATTAAAAGTAGCATCAAACACTACATCTGCCTCTGGCTCATTCTGCCAAATTTTGTGATTTTACAAACACATTTTTTTTCCAAACGTTTCTCCCTCCTTTGCTGCTGTGGGAAATAATCAGACATAAAACAGACAAACTGAAAAAAAGGCTTTCATTTATGATCTAGCTGTCATTTGTAACAATGGTAGGGTGAAGACTTGGAAGGAAGTATAATGTTTATGTAAAAGCATTAACTTTAAGTTGTATATCAAATAATTTTCCATTTATCTACAGTGGGGTTAGAGAACGCTCTTGAAAACAGAATAAAAAATTAATCTTACTGGGGCAGTAACTGTGACACTATTGAGTGTGATGAACTGACCTGAAGTTTTCACAGAATCACAAAATATTCTGAGTTGGAAGGGTCCCACAAGGATCAATGAGGCCAACTCTTAAGCGAATAGCCCATACTGGGGTGGAACCTTTTTCTTGAAAGAGATTAAGCAGAAACAGCACTCAGTTA
The DNA here is from genome assembly GCA_013397815.1 of Aleadryas rufinucha. Taxonomy (NCBI): domain Eukaryota; kingdom Metazoa; phylum Chordata; class Aves; order Passeriformes; genus Aleadryas; species Aleadryas rufinucha. The sequence goes on along the minus strand of VZTH01016530.1, from coordinate 1,445,851 downwards.
GCTTCACAGGACAGTTTGTGTCTAGTGAGGTCAGACACAATGAATTTGAAAAGTCTAGGGGTCAAGATGAGAGACAGGTGAGGCAACACCACCACACCCAGAGACTGTGTGAGTTATGTGGTAAAGCAAACCCTGGGGAGCACCAGCCTTTAGGAGAGCACAGAACGGCAGAACCAACAGGCAAACCACAACATCACCACTGGAAAGTTTAGGTCCTATCAGCATTTCCCCTTACTCATGTTTTTCCTCAAGATTTTTATTTTTTTTACTGTAGTTTTTGGTATAATGTCATATAAAGGTAATACTTTTAAAAATGGTGGGGTAACACAGTCTAAATGTTCCTCTGTTTGGAACCTGCTGCTCTACAGGCAACTGAAGGTGCACAAAACATCCCAGAATCAGTTTGTGTGCCTAGAAACAAAATTCCTAAAAACCACTCTCAGTCACTCTCACACGACAACATTCAAAGATGTGACTCAGAAACATGACAGTCATGTCTCAGCAAACTCCAGTTTGTGACACAGCAATGTGGGACCATCACAGCTCTGGAAATAATGAGATTTTAACTTAGACCATTAAGATCTGTCCTGGACTAAGCAGTCATGAAAGGAAATAAATGGTCACTAACAATCAATTGCTATTGCAGACCTCTAAAATATTTAGATTCTCCCTTACTTCCTCTGCACTGCCCAGCTCAGTGAGTTTGTCACTGTGTGCTATGCAGCAGTAGGGAACATGAACAAATGGCTTCCACGTAATGGAATCAGTTGTTTAAACTAAAGCAAATGACTACATTATATGAAACAAATGGGATAGATTGTTTGATTGATTTATTGAGGAAACAATGAGATATTAACCGCTTATAGTATAAAGATATTTTAACACAGTTGATAAGATTGCCAATTAAAAATACATTTGCAAAGTAAAAGAAAGGGAATAAGAACAGAGTACCTCCTGAAAAATGAAATTTATCAAGCAAAATTGAAATCGATTAACAATTAGTAATACTCCAGGACTTAATAAACTTGTGCTGAGGATGATGGAAATAGTCAACACAGTTTCCATGAATTTAAATTCCAGCCTTGGCAGACACCCTAAATTGAATACGGTTTCACAAGTCACCTAATCTTATATCTAAAACTACATCTGCACCTTTCCATCAAATACTCAATAGATGGTGCAACAGCTAAGAAAGTAATGCGAGAATTTATAATAAACGGCTCAAGCCAGGTTAGATTTAAATACTTCTGATATGCAAGAATGAAAATAATCTCAATTTAATTCATTAATTTATGAAGTCCTAAAATATATCTTTAGAGCCTTCTAAGCTATCAACTTTTAAACCTAAATAAAAGAGCTAGAGCTCTTTTTAATCATAAAGTTTTAGTTCATCTTCTGTCATTATTTACAAGTGTTTATTTTAAAATGTTTCAAGTTTAACAGTCATACCATTTGATATCAAATGAAGTAAGGCCTTTAGATTTACTAATATCAGTAATAGGTGTAAAATTATTTTTTCAGTGTGTTTTTCTCTTTTCCTAATTCATTCCAAACCTTTTCACATAATAATATACCTGCCCCTCTTCTTTATTCCCTTCTACATACTTATGAAAGTCATTTATTTGATAATTCATTTCCTTTGAATGTTACTATCATTAAATGCATAATAAAGTCAATACTAAACAAACTCTTAACTGCAGGCACTCTGCATCTTTGCAGTTTTTCTAACACAGTATGGATTCCAGTAAATATTTATGTTTTTCACATTTTTCGATGAAGTCTAAAGGGAACTCAGTCTTGGTGACACAACTGAGGAAATACACCCATAGTAAAGATTTATGTTGTCATATAAAATTGCATTTTTGATTTGCAGAACATCACTGTATCCTCTCCACAGCAGCTTAGGGACTTTACTCTTTTCTTACAGTCAAAGAGTGGATTGAGTAGGGTGAAACAACAAAACAGAAATTTATGCTTTAAGTACTTTATCATATGAGTTTCTGCAAAACAAGGGACAGAGTAGGCAGATGTGGAAAGAGCACAATAAGTTATTACTGAATCATAGAACCATTTAGGTTGGAAAACTCTCTAAGATCATCAAGTCCAACTGTTAACTCAGCACTGCCATGTTCATCAGCTAACCTTGTCCCCAAGCGCCGCTTCTACACTTCTTTCAAACACTTACAAGGATGGGGATGCCACCATTTCCCTGGGTAGCTCTTCCAATGCCTGACAACCCTTCCAATGAGGAAAGTTTTTTCTAATATCCAACCTAAAATTATGCAGCTGTTTCTATTCAAAATTATGGGAACGTAATATCCATTCTTAAAATGTTGGCTAATATCAGATGCGTGACAAATCTCTCACCAGGGGTATAGTCAGTGTTGTTATCTGTAGTGACTTACATGAGTTTACCTGAAATAAAATAACATTGTTATTAACCAGGTCTACTAATATTTACTAACCTGTCACTTTCAGTTTGTAGTTGAGGAAGTAAATAGGAAAGAGGGATATCTCAGCTCTAGAGAGCTGGGAATCAAGGTACACAAGTCTATTTTAAATTTTTTCCAAAGTTTTTAATTACATCTTCCTACAGGAAACGGCTTTTTTACAGCCCAGGTCTAATACTGTCACCAATGGGCACAGCCTCTGCTCAGCTGCAGTCCCAGCACAACTCTGGGCTGATAAATGTGGTGTGTGTCCTTCTGGTGTCTGGCTGCCATGAGATTAAAGCACTACTCCTACTATAGCAAGATGTTTACACCCTCTGACAGTTTCCCTTTCAGTTGCTGAATTTTCAGAATAATTGCACATATAAACCAAGCACTTTGCTTATTTATATGCTCATATTTAATGACATAGTCTTGCAGTAACTTCTGAAATTATGATGAATGATGTTTTAAATTACTATTCTTGCCTATTTCCATTCTATATGTACTTGATAGAATCAGGCAAAGTAATATTATTTCATATATATTCAGAAATAATGTTTCTTCAAAAAATGCAAGCTGAAGAAAATACTCATATATAAACTATTCCAAAAGCCTTCTTAATTAAATTTTTAACTGCAAATGATATAATACTCAAGCCATCACAAGAAGGTAAATTATATTTATTTTGCCCTATGTCAAAATGTTTGGGATTGCAACTGTAGTCTTTGAAACAGTTTACAAATTTTATGTGGATTTCTGAACATTTTCAGTTCCTCTGTAGGGTTTGGGATTTTGTTTTTCTCTACTACCTTTTCTAGCTCCCTATAATTCAGCTTTGATGCAGACCAACCAAACTGAGGTGGAAGAGTCAGTCCCCTGCATGAGCTGCCCAAATCCATGACTGTTTTGCTTAGGCAACCAGCTTGGATGCCATAAGGGCTGCCCATAACATTTTGATGCAAAGACTATAAAAAAATTCATTGATCAGCTACTAATTGATATTTTCAGTTACTACATAACTTTCTGAAACAAATTTAAGATATATTGAGGCAAGTATCACTTTATTCTTTTTTAAATATTCATTTCTGGGGTCTAGTGAGGGTTATAGGAAAAATTTTAATAACCGGAAAAAGTATGTCTTAATTATTGATCTAAACTATCATGAACTAAATGCCAAATAATCCATAAATGCTAATTTAAACCTACTTTCATTTCTGGGCAGAATGCAGTGTAATGAATAAGTAGCAGACTATCCTCCACAGAGCAATATACTCTATCACAAATCTTGAGCTGTATTTCCTCACTTATTTTTTGTCCAAAACATGATTCCAAAAAGATATTATTAAGTTATAACACCTTAGTCCTTTTCAAGCTCCAGGCACTTAATATGCTGAATTTTAGATTGCTTTTTTTATATTCTGCCTGTTCCTGCCTTCCTTACTGTATGTTAAGGTATTAAAACTGTCTGCTCCAATTTCCCCTCTGCTTAGGAAGATATGACAGAGAGATGAAAAAGACTACCTTTCATCTTGCAAAGCTAAACATACCATAAAAAAAGAAACAGTGGAAGCTAATAGTGCCTTACCAAGGCAGTTTACATCATGCCACCACTGAAAATACACTAAAATAAGAGTGTGAGACATAGCACAAGTCCTGTCAGGTCTCTTCTAGAAAAACTACAACTGCTATTCCTCATATTTTGAGCTTCTACTAGAACGCCCTAGTATAAAAGAAATTCCACTAAATTTGGCTTATTATTACAATTTAAGAAAAAGAACTGGAAGGTTATTCAGTACAGTGAGAGAACCAATTTTTTAATTTCAATTTACTTAAATAAAAGGGGTTAATCTTGGGGAGGGAGGAGATGGTTTCAAAATACCTATTAATGACTAAAATGTAGACCAACTCAATCTCCATTCTCATAGATTTCAATGCTTAAAATTGAAATTGAATCCTGGAAATACTTTTATGTCCAATTCTTGTCGTCTTGGAAAAATAAGGAAGAATCATGCTTGGATCTCTATGACCGAAGTACTAGAGGGTATATCTCTATTTGTAAGTGGAATTTGAAGTTGCAATATGTAATCCTAGAGACGGTTGCACCATAGATAACAGAATTTGTGGGGGGAAAAAACAGAAAACCATTTTTGCACAGATTTTTGGGGGTTGGAAGAGACCTTGAAGATCAATATACACACACACAAAAAGGAGACTACTTTCCAGACAGTTTGGGACAAATGACATTTGCCACCACAGAACAGGAGTGACACTACTGCATGTCTTCAGGCCTTCTGCATAACCAGAAATTGCTGATAGGAAGCCATGAAAGCCAACCTCCAAGCTATCAGTTTATACATAGCCGAAAGGCTGATTTTGTTCACTCTCACACAATTTCAGAAGAAATATTGAGCCATTAGTAACACCAAAGGTAGATGAAATTATTTCAGATCAGAAATAAAAAGCACTTGAAAAGGCTCAGTACACTAAATGAATTGGCTTACCAGCCTGTGTCAGCTGGAACAGGTTCCACAAGGAAACAGCCCAAAGCCCAGATAACAGAGGGCTGTTCCATTGGGTTGGCACCACCGAGTCAGACCTTGTGTCGCTAAATGCAGCATGAGTCCAGCCCCACACACAGGGATGTACTGAGCTGCAGTACCAAACAACTGCACCACAGAGAAGGGACACACTGAGTTCCTCTTCAAGCTTAAAAAGTAGTTTTATAGTTTTTCCTCAGAGCTTTTGCCATTAATGGTTAAGTGAGCCTATTCCCCCTCAACTGCTCAGCGGTGGCTGCGCAAGGCTCAACAGCATCGGGTCCCTCAAGGCTGGGGGAATCTTCTGCCATTTCTAGAGAGCTGGTGACAGCAGCACAGCTGATTTTATGTAAGATATTTGCATTCCTTTTATGCAAACAGCTTACTTTTAATGTTATGGAAATCAAACATTGCAAGACAGAATAATCAAGCCACATCTTCCTAAGACACTCAGTTAATTACCCTTTTCCACTGAGGTGAAAACAGTGGTGCCTCAAATGCCTCTGTAAGGCAAGAGAAAATAAGCAATAATTTGAAACAAGTGACTATTTGAAATATACTTCTTTTACATGTCGACTGGTGGGAAATTTACTATATAATTGGTGGGGTGTTGTTTTCAGACTGAGAAGATTATTACTTGGTGAAACAGTTCTCCTATACTGATAATGAAGGGAGGAAAATTTTCACTTAGGAAGCTTGTAACATTTTCCTACAAGCTCATTTTGACCCCATGTCAGTGGTGATGGCAATATGTTCCAGCATTTTCTCTCACATAACACAGAACAATCAAGACAAGTTATTTTTCTGCACTGCAGAAGCAAAATAGAAGTCATCTCCTGGTCTGCATTCCACAAGCTGCTTATCTGAAAGACCTGATAGGGAGAATTTCCTTTTAATTAGCAAGTGAGAAATGCTAATATGAATATGCTGACATAGGATAAAAATCTACCCTTCCCATGCTGTACAATGAGATATATATATATATATATTCAGTCTACTCTGAGAGTCAGGTTAAAAGGCAAATAACTCTAATAAAGACTAATATTGTCTCCATGTCATGAAAAGGACAATATGTAGCAGAAGGAGGAAAAATGAGTACAGTAATCAAGGTGATTACATATACAACTGTTTTGCATTCAACCTTTTTTTCCTGCCTTATAATGCACTTAACCATGTTGTCTTCCTGTCTTACACCCCACTTCAGAAAAAATTACAAAAACAGTAAGAAGAATAATCAAGGAATTTAACTGGCAGATGTGGCACAAACTCTTGTCATGCAGAGAGAGAAACTGATTAAATCCATATACTGATAAAAGTGCTATTTTTTGATAGAGGTTCTAATTTTTTCATTAATTGTTCAGACAGTGAGTTTTTGAACCAGCAAAGAAATTAGATCTCAGTGTACTTCACTAATTAAGGTACAGTAAAAAAAGCACAGTTCACACCACTGGACATCCAGTTGGTGGTTTGTAGCATGTTACTTGTGGTGTCCTGAAGGAGTTGTTCTGGATAGGAACCTTTATATACAGGCTATGTAAAACATTCTCCATCAATAAACCCAACTTGTCTGCTTACAGTCCCGCTAACTTCTGCATGGAGACAGAGTGCTTTGCTGTGACTACTCTTGCAGAGAACTGTAATAACAGATCTCCCCAGCTATTTGGACCAATACCACAAACTTTGGTCTGAATTTCCAGTGGGAACACACCTACCTCTCCAGATATGTAGTGAATTAAATGCCCCATGAAATAAGACCCAAGTCATAGCCAAAGATCAACAGAAGTTGAACAAATTTAGCTGTGTCTTGTTCACTGGATTCTATTAACACAGCTCAAATCAAGGCAGTTATAACAAGCAGAACTGCATTAGTCTGTTATTTTAGTACTTTGAAAATGTAAATAGAGTGATAGGAATTGAACAGAACCTCTGCTTTCATAATGTTCTTGAAAGCCCACTTATTAAAGAGTAAATTTTCGCATAGCAAAATCCATCAAATAGATTGTGTAAACATCAACAATTCATTACCTCCTATATCCTGCTCTTGTAAGGATCTTACACTCATTCTCTGCTGAGAACTCAACAGACGTAACAGAGTATACATGGTAAAACACATATAGAGTAAAAGGGAAAAATTCAAATGTCTTAGTGTTTGGTAAAAGAAATTTGGTGAAATCTGCAAGGAATGCCATATGGAAACAACTGAACTGTCATCATCATGACCATATGTTAAAAATGTACAACATGTGGAGAGATGAAAAGAGGAAATAAAAACAAATGCTGAACTTATCTTTCCTGATTCTGAGGAGTGACACATTATCACTAGCAACATAGTCATGGATTTACAACAACAGCAAATAAAAAAACCCTCTGATATCAATGAGAAAATAATGGACCGAAAACAAACTGAATTATTATTCCTGTTCTTATAGAGTTTGACTATTCCTTATTAGTATCACCTGATGACTTTCTGATGTCTAGGGAAAGGCATTCCATATTTTGTAGTGAATGCCTGAATTTAGGTGAGCATAAAATGTTCTGAGACAACTACAGAAACACATTTGCCTTGCCTTTACTTAACTTCTTTTGGAAATAAAAGCTCTCCACGGTGTTTTCTGCTAGAGAAACTCCAATGGAAGAGTTTCAGAAAACCTTAGGAAATGTCCATTCTTAAACACATTTTGGAAGATCCAAATTGATGGTTGTAGGAACATTCTTGGCAATGGATCTAGTTATGGAGAGCTTATTATCAGGAAAAGCAGATACAGAAATGATGGCCAATAGTGATTTCATCAACATATCTTGAAAGGTGGTTTCATCTTACACTAATAGACAGCAACTACTATGCAGAAATAAAGGCAAGACTCTAACTCTTACAAGCAACAGAATTTCTGTGTGAATCATAAAGTTTGAAATCTGTGAAGTGATTAAAAAAAATTGTTTGCTATGTGGCAGCAGTGCGTGCATCACATGAGCACTGGTTCAAGTAGGCAGAAGAAGGAACAGTAGCACTGGGAAGGGGGAGAACGTGATGCCAAGAATGCAGCTGCTGTTTTTGCAGCGCATTTTCACCGTCTCTCTCAACCAGTCTTGCGTCATCCCGCGAAGCAGACGCACTCTCCAGATGGATCATGCAGCTGTGCACATTTGGCTCAAAGGTGTGTCAGCTCCTATTTGTTCACAAGTCAGCCAGCAGGCTCTTGTCACAGGAGCAGGGGAAGGATCAATACAGATGGATGCTAAAAAGAGCAAGTGAGCCTGGGTGGGCCGTGGTGCCCATGCATAGCCCTGTGGGACTACAGGAGTCAGGGTCTGGGCACCGCCCTTTCTCAGGTTTACCCTCTTACCTGGGGTGCTGCAAGGGCAGAATAATAACCAAAAAAGAATAATCGAGAATAACCCAAATGGGGACTTTACTGTTTCAGGATGTAGGAAGCGGTATTTGATCATTTGTATAGCACCAAATACCAGTAAACTAATATATTTGCATTTTTCTAGATATTTTAGTTTCATATTTCAGCTCCAAATGCTTTAAAATTGTGCTGATTTTACTTTATCAATTCTTTCCTTCCCTGATATCTCAAAATGACACCAGATTTCAATGCAATTTTTCTTTTTTTGTATAATTGAGCACTTTACTTCTTTCAGTACATACCATAGTCAATATAATTTTTTCTGTGTGACCTTACAGAGGCGGGAGGCAGTGATTCTCAGTCCCCTCAGACCATTCCAGTAGCTCACTCACATTGCAGTGCTCCAAAGCTACAAAATTTAAGATAGTCTCAGGGTTACCTTTCAGTATCTATGGTAGCTACTAACGTTCTCTTGAAATTTGCTGCTCCACTGAGTTTCTTGTCCTCATACATGTAAAGATGATAGCTTTTATCATCTCTCTTTCAATTCTCATTTATTGTAAATCTCAGTCCTGGGATGATCAACTGAAAATATCATATTTGATGGCAATTTTTAATAACAGTTCTGATTCAAAGACCGTCTTATAGCTTTTAAGACTAAATTCACTACTTTTGAATTCTTACAGCACAAAAATTTTTATCTACATATAAATAAATATGAACCCCATGTCAGAAAAATATGGTCTGGATGTAGTTGTTTGTGCTGGGACTACTTTTGTAGCTAAAATTATAAAGCAATATTTATTTAACAAAAGGGATGTATAGATATCAGAGCCCACACTTTACTAGATGTACATATGATAACCTGATAGGGGACATTGCTGGTGTGCCACATCCCCCACACCCATTCACTTCTCATCTGCCCTTTCTCATTATATTTGTTGATACACGTGTTGCATCTAGACTTCTCATTTGTTCTTCAAAACATAATTGCAAAGCTGAGGAAAAGAAATAAAAAATAATAGCAAAGCTCCAAATGCAGCAATTCAATGCCTAGCAACCTGTGAGAGACTGAAAGAAAAAAATCACAAATTATCTGCAAGAGGCAGTTGGAACAAGGGCTTGGGGTAAACAGACACACAAACAACATGTCAGCCATGATAAAGAGTGTAAATTTGAACAGATGTCACTTCCAGAGCAGCAGCAGGCAGATTAAACTGAATTGGCTTTGGATGAAATCCAAGGAAGAGCAAGAAAATATGACGCTTTCGCCCTGAGCACTTACAGAAATCTAGTCTCCAGAACCTCTTTTCTTTAGTAATCATAATTGAACCAGGCTAAAAATAGAAAGAGACTTCAAGAAAGGCAGTTTAAAATAAACTCATTCATTGCACATACATATTGTTCTGTAAATGTTTCATTCTCAGGTAAAAAGAACAAAAATCCCTGTCTGCTATGAAAGAAAGTGCTAAATGAGGAGACTTCAAGTCATGATAGTTTACAGTACCAGAAATTTCACCAGCATGCTACTTGAGCTTAATGAATCTAGGCCAATACTCTGAAACAAAACATAATGTTGCAATCTTCAAGTTAAATCATAGTCATTGTGAATTTTTGCTGTATTCATTGTTTTTTGAATAATTCTGGTTACCAGTGCTTTGTGCTTGTATGTTTTAAATCACTGCTAATTCTTGCATATTTTGGTTTATCGTATGTGACGTACACCAGCAGAAACAAAGAGAATACAGAGCTCTGAGCACCTGAGTCAAGGAATAACAGAAATATGTATTTGGATTTTCCCTAAAAACATTCTAAACAAACTTCATTCTCTAATTCTGGTCATTTACATCATTGTTACACTTTCCAAAGCCCTAAAGATAGACCAATTAAATCTCTGTCTGTAGCACATAAGTTTGTCTGTTGGGTTTTATTTTGCTTTAGATGCTTTTTTCCCAGGACAGCAATGTCTTGACTTTGAATGCTAAACAATGAAGCAAAACTTTATTCCAGTGGCCACAATTTTAATAAGGATATCCCCAGAAGAGTTCTCACTTATTCCATTTACATGTGTACAATTATCCTATGAATTTCAAATCATAACACTAGTAGAAATAAATGCCAATAAATGCCACCTCTCCATGTTTCCACACTCTAGAATTGAGAAAATTATATCTAATCCCCATAAATAATTAATTCATCATAATCAGCAGCATTATTATCTTTCACTTGTAGACACAAAAAAGAAAAACAACATTTTGAGAAGGGGCAAAATAAAGAAATGCATTGCAGAGGTATATTATCAAATCACCTGAATTTTCAATTATTATTATTACTGAAATGGACCCCACCATTTGACCTTTAGATCCTTGAAAAGACCTGCTTTCAGTATGGCCCACAGAACGGCACAATTATTGTCATGAAAGCAAAATGAATGACAAGTCATTACTTCTCAAATTAATTAATATCAGCTCTCCTAGTTAATACTAAGCTCCATGTGGAAGAGATAAAAATCACACACTTTGTTTAATATGCACAACAGATGCCATCTCCTCACATTTGAATAGAGTTTTCATATTTGTAAGTCAGTATTTCAAGCTGAAACACTGCAGGTTTTTTAAGTCAATAATACAAGCCTACGAAATTAAAATGCACTACTGGTGTGAAACACAACAAAATCATTGTTTGTTTATCTTTAAGGTGATAATAAAAAAGATTAATGATACTGCTGTATAATGAAACAATCTGCCACGAAGCAAGATGCAGAATATAGAGTGAAGCTCTAGCAAAAATACTAAGGAAAGCTTCAATTTTCTCCCAAACACATTAAGAAGTCCCTTTTATTACCAGGTGACATTTTTACATTTAAAAGAGAGTTGATTTTCACGTGGTTCTTAAAGGTCAAACAGTTAATCTACCTCTGTAAGGAGAGTGTATTCCTCTGAAGAGATTTCTAGAGGACATCAAATCAATAAGAATCATCAGACTCAAAAAGAATAAAACCCTTCCCTGTTCTCAAGGCAAAAGCTTATACCAATCCTAAAGAAATTGGATCCAGCTCATGAAAAAGTCAGTCATCATGCAGCAATAAAAAGTAGCAACCTTTAGAGCAGAACAGAGATGTAAAAGATTTTTATATCAATAATTCTGAAGAAAAAAAAACCTATTCAGAGTGGAATCTGGAAAAGTATTGGTTTCATCATATGTGCTCCCTTTGCTTTTGCATTTGTAAGTGGCAAAAACAATGAGAGTGAAAAGTTGAACCGACCACAGTCTGAAATACTGGGATGTTCAACAATGTGTTCTTCAGCTCTCTCTGATGTGACACAAACACCCTGTTTCTGCTGGAGGCAAGAGAGACAAAAAGAGAACCCCAATGAGAAAAGGACAGATCAAGCTGTGCACTCCAGCTTTGCTCAGTTTACTCAGCATAACAAGCCCATTTTTTATCTTCCTGAGGAAACTGCCATTTGCCTGTATACAATGGCTTGAGAAGTTCATTAGAGGTGCCTCAAATGAAAGGAAAATATTGAGTTCTGGAACTTGTCCTTTCAAAAAGATTTTTGGGTTTGAAAGTCAGGAAGGCTACTTGTGAATGTGCTATTTTAGAATGGGATTCAAAAGAATTGGTGTTCTGTTCCTGGCTTGGTACAACCTTGTACAAGACTTTTTGGTGTCAGTTTCCCATTTAGAACATGAAAAGAATAACAATATCCTTTTTTAATCTTTTCCATAGACCAGGAACTCTTCAAGACAGTGACTGTGTCAAGATGGGAATTGCATATATAAATATATACTTACATGTATAAAAGAAAACTCATCTTAATATCCTAATCTCACTTAAAGCTGCCAGGCAACTCTACAGCACAAATGGAAAACTGCAAAAAATAAACTCGGATTTTGACCTTCAGTATATGTGCAAAACACTTCTGTGCTTGAAAGGAAAGGAGGGTTGAGAACTACACAGGAATATTGAACCTACCATGAGAACTGCACTTTAATGTCTTTCTGCAGGTACAGAACAGCACTGGTTATGAAGGCTTTGCTTCTGAAGGAAATTAAAAGAAAAAACACAGGGAAAATAGACTGAAAAAAAATTTCAGAAGTTTGCTATGTGGCAGCAAGGAAGTGAGAATAAAAATCCAGTGAAATCCATAACTACAAGACTGCATTATACAGACAGCACTAAAGTATAATTATTTAATTTGTTGGAAAGTAATTATTCAAGTGATAGCAAAACAAAACAGCTGCTTGGTCTGTATCATGTCTTGAGGAATTCACCTTGACACTGACATTGCAATCTCTGAGTTTTATATTGAAGCTATGGTACATACATTTTTAATTTTCATTCCCACTTCAGCTAATCTAGGATAAATCTCAATCATTACTTTGCCTAGCTTGCTTTCAAATCCAGGAATAAAAAATCCATAGCCTATAGGCTTTGATGCTTTTTGTTTATATGAGAACTGCTTTTAATTACCATTTTGTTTGCTAAGTCTCTTCAATGAAATTTAAAATGCAATTATTTTCCACTCAAACACACAGTAATTTGAATGAATTATATTTTGATGTAATTAAGGTAAAACTAATCATTATATATAAAACATTTTATAACATTTCCTGACAATACATTATTATTATTTATCTTTGAATTCTCATTTCATTCATCATTCATTTTGAAACTGTTTACAAGGTGAACAGAGATTGGAAGAAAACTGTGTTTTCCTCTTATGTCCTCCCCATACATACCATTCCATTAAGTAACTACACTACCCTTCAATCCTGCTGCAGAGACAGCCTCAAAGCAGTTACCAAGTTTATAGATGTCTGAAACCTGAGCTAGGACTGCAAAAAAGGTGTGGGAGAAAGATACCCCAGATTCCAGGGGTTTGAAGAGATAGAAGTTTTGGGTATGATCTTGTTCACAATGGAAAAGTGAACACATGGTTTCTAATAGAATTCAGCACAGTAAAACATGTCCATCTTGTAAACTATATAGTCCTTTAGTTCTAAAGTCTTCCAGGAAATTATTTTTCTCTTTGATCAACTTAGTTGAATTATAACATGGCTTCCTGAAAACTGCATTCTGCACTTCAAAGGACTAAAAGTTCATAACACCCAACACATTCTCTTCTCCTGTGCTTGAGAGGTATTTCAGCCATGTTCTTTGATAATTTTAAGACCTGCCCTTTACAAAACTTACACAGCTAAAAATTGTGACTGAAAGCACCCATGGACTTAAAATAAATCAAGCTGACACAACCTTTTCCTTTTTTCATCTTTTAAGCAGTCCAATCCCAGAGTGAGACTAAGGGTGCAGTTCCACAAGGATGTGAGTAAATCTAAAATCTGGGCTCTTTCAGTCCTCCTGTCCTCTCCACTCCTCATCCTCCCTCAGTTATGTGTTTCTTGCTCAGTAAACTTCCTAGATGGCTCACCACTGGATTGCTAAGATGAGTTGAAGCTGTTCTTCCCTCCTGCCTACATGCACTGCAGCTCCTTCTCCCTCCCATCACTGATGATCATGAGACCAGGAGATGAGCCAGCCAGAGGAACAGATTCAGCTGAAATTACCATTAAGAACATCCTAAACTCCAGATCAGTTTTCAGCCCATCCATCTTGTGCAGAATTGGGTGTGGATAATGAAGCAAGATCATCAAAAGCATAGCACTTAAATAGAAAAAATCCCATCCCTTTCAAACAATAAAAATGACAAAATAATTAATTGTAACAGCATCCTGATTATATAAATGTATCTCTTTGCAGGCTCACAAGGAATGTCAAAATAAATTTCTCTGTCAACGGACTCTTCGGTGAATATCCAGAGTTAAATATGATGCCTTGTGAGAAATGCAGTATAGCCAATATCAAGTCATTCTTTCTTGTCAGGAAGTTAATAGGTAGTGATAATCCACTGTTCAGTGAAATTTTAGTGATGGACAACAGACAGCACAAGGACTAATATGACTCTGATTACAGTATTTTTCCTGATGAGAGCAGTAGAGAAACTCCACAACATAGAAGTTTATATCCTCTGTAAGAGGAACCTGGGGTAGAATAATACAGGGATAATGATGCCATTTCCTTTTGAATGTACAATGAACAGGGACAGAGATTACTGGAAGACAGGACACAAGCAGAATGAGTTATACCATGGCTTCTGTGGTGGATGAAAAAAAGGTAAATTAGCAACATCACCTGATATGGAAACTGGAACAAATAACAGAGTAGTAGAGTTGGAAGGGACCTCTGGAGATCACCCAGTCCAACCCCTCTGCCAAGGCAGGGTCACCTGGGGCAGGTGACACAGGAACACATCCAGGTGGGTTTGGAGTGTCTCCAGGGAAGGAGACACCATGACCTCTCTGGGCAGTAGTTCCAGTGTTCTGCCACCCTCAGTGTAAAGAAGCTCTTCCTCATGTTGAGATGAAGCTTCTTGTGTTTTAGGCAGATCCATGCAGCCCAGAAAGCAGAGGCACACTGCCAGCACTTTCCTGGTGACACCAGCTGGCAGAGGGCACCAGATGGCAAGAACAGCCCCTGCAAGAGCTGCCTCCCTTCTGACCTGCCCAAAGCCACAGCAGCAGCTGTAAGGCTTACAGGGTTACTCTCCTAAGGCCTGTCTGGCTGCTGTGGGTACATCAGAGCATGTTATGGCTTACATCCATCTGTCCCCAGTTTCTCCAGGTCATGAAGAGTGTCGGACCATTCCGAGTGTAACAAAATAGAGAACCAGCAGGAAAACAGTGATGCTAAGCAGGTAGGCAATCTGGAGCAAGTGCCTCTCCATCCTTCTTTGGATGGGATATTTGGGGCTCAAATATTGTCTCCCATTTTATATTTACATAGGCATTACACTGTAAAAGGAAGGAAGAAACAACAGATGTTTGAGAATTTTAATACTAACAATAATTTACAAAATTATTATAGATGAGGCGTGACATGAGTTGTGCACCACAAAGGAAAGAGGAGATCTCAGCTAACAAAGCCTGAAGGTCAGAAGGAAGTTTAAGTTATGCCTATTTCAGAAGAGAGAGGATCAATTCATTTGGGGAATTCCATATCCACCTTTGGATTAAAAAGTCTGTACTAATTAGTGCAGAGTATAGATCTTTTTGTAATTGCTGAGAAAAGTAAGTGTGCCTTGGTAAGAGAAAAAGGGAAGTAGATCAATCATATGCACATTTTTATGGTGTAAATTTAACAATTGTTTGAATCTATTGGCTGAGCAAACACTGAACAGGATATAGCCAATGTATAATGAGGCTTGCTGACTTGTTGGCTGGTGGACAATGGAAAACAAGTTTTAAAAGATCATACTCTCAGAGATAATCTACCAGAGAACAAAGTTTCCCAAAAAGCAATGAGCATGACATGCTCACACATGCTGCCTAAATCTGTCTATACTTTAATTTCAAGAGGAAATTAAAGAAACCTTTTTCCTGGTGCAGAAAAATCATACAAGTTCTTACAATGGATGAAGAAGAGCCAATACAGATAAACGATCATACTGGGAGCAGTCAATTATAACAGGAGAATGACGCTTTAGAAATTAAAGTACCCACATGGCATCAGTGGAATTGCCCTAAAGACTCCAGTCTGAATGTTTGCGTCTTCACAGTTTAAAATCTTGTGCCATGCCCTGCATTCAGCGTTGAAGACAGCTTCACCGAGGAGACAGAAATCTGCCATTTTATTGGAGGAGATAAGGGACATCTAAACCAACAAATCTTCCTCTGACAGCCCAAAAGTCTCTTCTGTTTGTTGTATAGAACCATAATTTTTGTCATTTTCATACTAAAAGCAGGGTATATTTTAAAGTATGTCTTTGCAACACAAAGAGTACATGGAATGAAAATTCCATACCCCAAGTTCTGCAGCAGATGAGTTTCAATCATTTACTGAGTAATTCATTATACTAAAAACACAGAGAAATCTAAAGGTTTCACACACGGAACTTTAAAAACATTTCGACAATGTTATTTTTTTTTCCAAATGTGCATGTGTGTTTAATACATTCCAGCTTTCACTCCTTCCAAAACTTCACAGCAATATTTTTAGTGTGCTCACTTAAGATGTTTCTTCAAGTTTTAAAGGTCATCAGAGTTCAAGAAGTATGTTCTATACTTGAAAAGCTCACCAGAGTTTTAGAGTTATTAATAGATCTCATTATATTTTTCATATATGAGTATATCTCTTAAAGTTTTTGTTCAATTTTAAATAACTAGAATTTTGAAAGGTCAAATAAATAATGAGGTGTCTCATTGCAACAGGAAATATATTCACTATTTTGCCACAAGCTTTTTCTAATTCAGTTACTTTTGGAAGAAAATACTTTGCTCTATTGCCTTGTTGCATTAAATTCTCATCATCCTTATCATTACAGAATATAAAGTAGAAACCCATGTTACAGAAGCATAATAAAACCTGTAGTGATGTTTATTCATTATAACCTCTTCTCAGAAATTAAAATTTGTTTCAACATTTAAGATTAGTACTTCACCACCACCTACAGCATCATATAGTATCTTTATTGTTGTTTGTTGGTGACAACAGTAGAGACTGCAGTCTAAGTTCCCTGCCTAAGATTCTAGAGGATAATGAACCTTTCTGTGTGTGTGACTACCTTGCTCAGAAATTGATACTCTCCTCATTTAAAAGGCACTGGTCTCTCTTCCCAGCATCCTCCTCTTCCCCACCCATTACTGACACACACCTGGTGCTCCACTCCACTGGTGACAGGGAGAAAACCAGCTGATTTAAACAAGCCACTGAAATGTCTGATCCAGACAAGTAGCACAGCACTGTGATGTCCCATATCTATTGATTCTTTCTTTACTATATTATATATTCTCCTGCCAGCTAACAGCTTTCTTATATCTATTATACACTTCGTAATTGGTTAGTAACTTTACTGACTGGGAAAAAAACACCTGTGAGGAATTTATTGTCAGTAGTATCTCTAGTTTTTCACATTAAGCCACACAACCTAGAAGCTACCTGAACTACTTCTAGGAGCAGAATGTCATCATTGTATAAAGCCTTTTTTTACCCGGTCCCTGTCAGAGCACAAACACATAGTGAGGTCTAGACATTTATAAGTCTTTTGTTCATTTGCCTCTCTTGAGGAAATCAATCTTTCACAGCTACAGCTGCACTTGTCTTGTGCAATGAAAGAGCTGAGTCTCCCCCTCGCATGCTTGTGTGGTGTACTCTAAAGCTCAGAGCCTTACTCTCAGCTGAATCCCTAAGTACCCCAAAATTAGGATTTTACAAGTAGGTGAAGGAACGCTTTGACACCAAGGTCTCATAATTTAAATGAAGCTGGGAGAAGCCCAGGTCCAAAAGGATTTATGTAAGTATAAATGAATGTCTGACTACCAATAGTAGGGACTCGAAATTTCACTATCTCTCCCCAGGGTTGGAATCAGCAGGTTGGGTATTCTGGGGGATTGTTCCTTGGACTGCCTCATGAGCTGCTCTATTATATTGGAGAAGCAATCTAAACTCAATTTTTAGTGATCTTAGATTACAGACCTGATTTTTTGTGTTCACTGGAAGTTTCAGTTGAAAAAAAAAATTCTCACCAGTCCCATCTAAATACTCTTACCACTGGGCTAATTAAATATTCTGAGGATCTCTCTTTTTTCTTATATAAAAACCAGGCAAGAAAGTACAAAGATTCTTAGGCTAGTCACATGTTCAACAAATGGTTTCTCAACACAGGGAGCTCAGAACCTGTTTGACCACATTGGTGCAACTCTTCCTTTCTCTTTTCATTTTTTTTTTCCAGGAGCAACTCCCTGTAGAATTATGTCTGCACCTCTTAGTAAATGATCGATAAGAGACTGAAGATTGTATTTGATTGCATGATATAATTCAGTAATTCAATAAAGTACTGCTTTGGATATTTTTATATGTATATTCATATACACACAAACACAGATTCATACAGATGTACACATATGTGTCTACATATCTCTTTCCAGGAAAAAAGTGCCTTGTGATTCTGTGAAAATCTCCATTAGATAACTACTTTTATTTATATAGCACCATAACCAAAATATTAGGGTGGTTCTTAACTAAACATTCAGAGACTTGAGCAGTAGAAACTAGAGTCAAACCCAAACCTAAACTTTTTCCAAATTTGTGTATGCTTGGAATGAAAGGAAAAGCCCTTCAGTTAGAATTTTCAAATCTAACTTTTAAGAGTGTTTAGATATCCTGGACTTGGAAGTCTCATAACCCAAATATACATTAGCTTTAACTATCTATTACTTTTAGTGCAGTTTTGCATTCTAGTGCTTTCTGTGTAGCTGTCTAAACAGTTTATCTGTCATGTAGCTTCCTACTTGCTAAAGTTCTTTGTTAGATTTAAAGCTGGAAAACATAAATTTAACTCATCTTTGTGTCTTTTGCTTTTGAATAATTCTATTCATGAACATCCTTTGTATTTTGTTTCTTTCCCATAATTGTGTAGAAGAGCCTTGAGGCAAATTAGAATGTAAAAATCAATAACAGAGTTTTATTAAGAGATTGAATGATTGAATTTAGATAGCCACGCAAACTGAACATTAATGTACCAATTTATTCTGATACTCAATTTCAACATAGGGTTTATTCAGAAATATGCTGAGTGAGACAAAAACGTTTGTGTTGGTGAACAACAGTTTTTCTACTTTGAAACTGTTTTCATTTTTTTGACTCAGCTACACTATTCTACAGGCTACACTTTCAAGCAATTCAAGATTTTCTATGCTCACAAGATTGGCTATCCACAAGTCTTGTCACTTAGCAACTTCTGAGAAGCAACAACACTTACGTGAATGACCCATATGCTGCCACTTACTAAATTATTTAGGAGATAATGTAGAAGGATGAGAACAAGAGAGATCTGGTAAAAAACCCCACAAACCCTCCATTTTTCTCCATTGCTTACTCTAGTGAATTAGGAAGCAGAAAAACATAATCTAGTTATTTAAATGCCTGCACAGAAATAAGAAACAATAAAAAACATTTGGCACTGTTGTAATTACAAGAAATATCAGTATATTTTAATATTTTTGTCTAGTCAGATTGAGAAAGAAGAACACCATTACTGAAGGCTCAGTCTCTGCTCTTGTGTAGTTACCACAGTCCCGTCCAGAAGCACGAGAAGGGCCTCAAGGTTGTAATAGAGTAAAACCCCCGTACTTGTAGCAGAGCATGTCAACCTGCATTGTGAGGGACTGGATGAGTCTCAGCTTAAACCAGCACCATATTTTGTCTCCAACACAGCATGAAGAGACCCCAAAAGAGATACCCGAGAATTGATGAAATCGGAGTAGCTGAACTGATGTGAGGACATCTGGGAGCAGAACAGACTCAGAGAAAGACTCTTTCAGCTAGGGGACCAAATGCTGTGCCCATCCTGGCTTCCAGAAACCTCTTTGATTCTTTTTCATTCCTTCAGCCTCTCCAGACTCTGCTACGGTAAAACTTTGCCTGTGAATCATTCTGCTTTGTTGAGGCCACCCTCCTACCTCTAGACAGTACTATAATAATTTCACAACAGCAAAGAGCTGAGCCTTCAATCAGGCTATCACTCACTGACATAACACATTTAATCACAGAAAAGTTAAAAGAAAATATGCAAAGAGGTTTTGCCTTTCCTCCACTTTCAAGTCTCAAAAAAACATGAACAAACTGTCTCACACTATGCCAGACCTGTCTAACTAGATCTGTATCTCTGGGCAAAAAAGTCTGATGCAAAATAGGAAAGACATAAATTGAAATAGATAAATAATGCCCCAGAGAATGTTGATTTTATTCTACAACAAATTGATCAAATATTTCCAAGAAATTCAATCAAAAGAAACGTGTGGTTTGAGCTAACATTCCTTTGACCTTTAAGAGTCTGTGATTAACAAATACATCATTAAAAAGTAGAACCAATACCTGAATGATTATGAGTTTCTAGGCAATCATATTTTAAACTAATGCAACACAAACCGGTAGTGAATGTATGCATTTTCTCAAAAAAGATTCAAACCACTCTCTCTAGGTCAATCTCTTCACACCATCCCCATGTCAGATAAGATGGTAGCCACAAAAATAACAGATCGTACTATACAGATAGTGGTGAAATAGGAGTAGTTAAAAAAATTTGACAAAACAAATCAAAAATAATTTTCACAGTTAGATCTCAGTGACATTTTTTTCTGCTGTTCTTTCAATTGAGTTATTTTACCTACTTGACGTCATTATATAAAGAAAATAGATTGGGTATTGGGAAAAATTTCTTCACTGAAGGGGTTGTCAAGCACTGTCACAGGCTGCCCAGGGCGGTGGTGAAATCACCATCCCTGGAGGGATTTAAAAGATATGTAGATGTGGCTGTTGGGGACATGGTTCAGTGGTGGGCTTAAAAGTACTGGGTTAAGTGTTGAACTTGAAGATCTTAGAGGTCTTTTCCAACCTAAATGATTCTATGACTCCAAATGCATCCATTCAAGTGCAATCACTGTCAGTATTCCAAATGCTTTGTTTTAACTGGGGAAAACCATTACACTCAATGTTAGCATAGATCATAAGTCATTGGATTGTGGTGTAGAGGTATCTGAAGATATCTTGTTTGATGTATACTAAAGTTAACAGTTTAACTGAATTTTCATAACAAATTCTATGATATACTAAATAGTTCCATTAGGCAGCCATAAGGAAATCCTAATTTTTGTGAGTTCTTGAATGTATGAACTGAATATAAGAATTATCTGTTGTTCTACTCTATTTGCTTCCCAAGTTTTTCGTAAATAATGTCTCAGTTCCATCTTCAGTGTTCCATCTTTAAAGTGCTGTTATGATATACAATGTGCTGTATTCAATTCACTTTGTCCAAATTTTTACTTCCAGCCTAGAAGATTCAGAGCCAGAGCTCTGACACATCAGTCACACAATCAGCTAAATTAGGCTACTCCAGTTGGTTTAACTGGCAACTTTCTAGCATGCAAAACAAAGCAGCAAGGTTTTAATGGTTTAAAGCCTCCAAAGTGGATCATAATACAAAATGTATTGCTCATCAACTGGCAGAGAAGGCAAGGAATGCCATATGCTTTCAGTTTCATTTGTGTTGTTTATCTTTAATACTAAACCCTAATGCAATACACTTTCTATTACTCTGCCATGTCAATCTTTTTTATGTGCAAAGGGATCAGGAAAACAAGACAATATTGGTTTCAATAGCCACAGGCCAATACAGACTCTACTAATTCAAGGGTAGCTCAGAGCTATGGAGTAGCAAATCGCTACTCCATACATGAATTAGAAAATACAGTTAACAATACAGTCAAAATACTTGTTTTGATGGCTAGCTGATGGCTGGGAGTTAATGCTTAGACAAACCTGAAAACAAAACAATAGGTCAAAAGTAAGAGTGAGCAATTTGAGTTTTAAAGCATTGGTGCTATAGTTAAGTCCTGCACATTTTACAAGTTAACTAGTATGTGAGCAAGGGAGCTTCCTGCAAAACAGCACTTCATTCATAGATTTGGGAGATCACTTTTTCCACTTACAGTGGGGGACAAATGGCAGTGCCTTGGTGACAGTGACTCACCACATTGCAAGGCAAGAAGTCAGTATTTATGAAAATCCAGACTCCATCTGATCCAAGGCAAAGGTTCCCATATCCCTACCAGGTTGCTGGTGCTTTCTTTTATCATGTTCAACACACACATAGACAGATGTCCAGGTAGAGAAAGGCAGCAATGAGCTGAGAGCAAATTTTAAAAGGCAAAATATTTCATTCCAATCCCATTATGGTTCTTAACCCTACTCATCTTTGTAATCAACAAAGATGAAGATACAAACACAGGCAATTTTCTGAAGATCTCTTTGTCCCTAAATAATCCTTTCAGTTTCAAATTTTTTCCTCTCTGAGAGATGGTGGAAGTTATTTCTTGATGACGAAATGTTCCCATGAATATGTACACTATAGTCACCTTTCAGAAGGTGTTACTTTGCTGCTTTGCTCCCCTTACCCTTGGTACAGAATTTGAAGTACCAGTCTTGATTCTATTGCACTCTCTTTTAGTCCTCTATCTTTCTCTGGACCTGAACTACCCATTGTGAACAAGAAAGATGCTGCAATATGACATGATAAGAGCTCAGAGAAGGCAGATTGCCAGCTGGCAAATGTCCTGAAAACTCTCTGGGAGAACGACAGAAGGCAGCAAGCAGAATTGCTAAAAACAATCATGGGGAGAAGACAGAAAATGCAGCTTAATAGAGATGCTGTAGAAACCAAAGCAGGAAACAATATGAATTAGATAAATTTGATGATCACTGGGGAAATGGTCACTTTAAAACTGCTCTCAAACTCCAGACCTAAGATATTCATCTTGAATCAGAAAAACAGTAATTGGTTTAACTGAAAACTTTGGTTTAGCTGGTGAGGAAATATGGGAAGAAACTGTGGACCAGATCAAGTTCTGGGTGTTTGGATGATGGAAAACTGGCAGATATGCAGCAAATTTAGGAAAAAAAGAGAAAAAGTAAAGCAGATTTTGCTGAAGAGGAACACATTAATTATCTTCTAGAGAGAATTAAGTCCCTGAAGTCTTAAAACACTTTGAACACAGTTTCACTGGGATAAGGTCAGAAAAGAAACTGCTTTGTTCTCAGTTAAAACATAGAATAAAAGAACACAAACAAACCAAAACCCTCACAACACAAACAAACAAACACACACACAAAATGAATCAGAAAGCCCCTGGAAGTTATGTATTTTATAATCTGTCTGTTGTATTGTAGAAGAAAACAGTTAGAAATAAAAACTCTTCTTCATGTGTTGCTAACTCAACGATTATATTTGTCCAGTATTGCTTAATAGTTTCTAAATAAAACAACCACCATAATCTAAATTTTCTTCTTGGTTAGGAGACATATCTGCAGACAAAGATGACTTTCAAAGCAGTTGCTGGAGGTGTCCCAGAGAGTTAAAGCTTCCTAGTAAAAAGTCTTTGCTTTGATGATTTTAAATAAGACTTTGGTCTGGTCTTACTCTCAGAGCTCATGACTCAGCATTTTCTGCAGGTTTTGCAATCTTCTCTACTGCTTAGCTTTAAGACCATTACCTAAGAAAGATTTCACTACATATAAATGTGCTAAGACACAGATTAAAGTTTAATTAACCAGATTCATGTTTTTCAGTGACATCCTTGCAGGGACAGCTTATATAATTATTTATGGAATTTTAAAATTAAATTTCAAAGACTGCATCAGGAATATCATTATTTCTAAAAAGTTATTTTACTCTTAATCTTAAGGTGACATTATCCAATCCTAATCAGCTGAGAAGTCTTGAAAGGTTCTGACTTGCATTAAAAATTATCATTAAAAATTATCTATATTTGAATTAAGTTCACTTTTTGTGAAAACATTTAACTCCCGGTGTAAAAGCTTTGCAGCTGTAGAATTTATCAAGATCCTTGGCAAATATTTAAAAATTAATTGCCTTCACTTAAAAATGTACTTATGGTCTGAATTTGTATAAGTTCAACTTCTGCCCAAACAGCCATATCACAGAAGAGCTGAGGTCTGCAGGGACCTCTGGAGATCACCCAAAGCAGGTTGCCCAGGACTGTATCCCATCAGGTTTTGAATACTGCAAAGGACAGTGGTTCAACAGCCTTTCTTGGCAACTGTTTCAGTGTCCAACACCCATCACAGAAAAACAAAAAAACAAAAGTTGTTGTTTTCTTTGTTTAAATAAATTTGCCATATTTCACCTTGTGGCAGTTGACTCATGTCCTGGCACTGATCACTGCTGTGAACATCCTGTCTCCCATTAGGGATGTAAACACATTGATAAGATCCCCCTGAGTCCTTTCTACTTCAGGTAAACCAATTCCAGCTCTCAGCCTCTTCTAGTGTGTCCTGCACTCCCTTAGTCATCTTTCCTGGTGTTTTGCTGAACCTGTCCATGTATTTATTGAAGAAGGAAGCTCAGAACTGGACACAGTGTTCCAGTTTTAGTCTCACCAGTGTATTCACATAGAACATATATATGTATTTATAAAGCAGAACAAGCTGCAGACTGATTTATCCAGGGTATTCATAGAGGTTCACCCTAAGCTCTCTTCTGCATTTATCTAACACAGTTACAAAAGAGCTTTTGTCTCTACTCTCTCAACTGCTTAGCTGAGCTGAAAAATGTTGTTGTCTGTTGCTTTTAGATGGCACATTTAGACCTCCATTCCTTCTCTAAGACCCCTCTTTTTATATCTTGGAGAGATGAATTTGTATTATGCATGAATTCTGCTTTGCTCACTTCAAGAGCTGTATTCTCTGACATGAGATTTTTAGCCCTGGATGGGCACAGATGTTGTCTCTACTGTTCTGGCAAAAACCACAAGCACTAACAGGTGCTCCATTTGTTTGGCCTTTAGAACAAGAGCCAAAAGGGATCAGCATCTCTAGGATTTTAAAATTCCCAAATCTTCTAACTCTTTGGTAATCTGCAACTCTAGTATGCCCAGAGTCTCAACCCTGCCACTGTTCTGAAAAAGAAAAGGAGCTGGATAAAAAAACTCACATGCTTCCAAGGCCAGTCTGTGCTTTGCACACCTATCCCCATCACTTCAGGAGCTGTCTGTTCTCCAGTCTGCTTCCTGCTTTTTGCTGCCATGGACCTACCAGAGCAGCCACGACCCAACTCTGTCCTGAATGTGGGGGCTTGTACTTACTGCTCATATCTCTCAATTACCACCTCCCCTGAACTGTGCTGGCACTTTGAAACGCAGCGAGTTTCCAGGAGTAGAAACCAATACAGTTTCAGAATTCCCTTCTCCAGGGAAGTGAAAGAAAAGAGCCTGACATTAAAGTTCTATAGCTCGAGTTTTGATTATATACTGCCATGCATCCGTGTGTAGTGACCTAGATATCACTGTGAGCAAATCCTCAACAGGAAGCTAAAGCAAGCTTGGGAATTTTCTTTATGTTATCAAAGTACTAGAAGCAAAGGTAAAATTATATCTGCTTATTCATTGGTGCAGTCTGCAATTTTCATAAACCCACAGAAGGTGTTGTAGATTACTGTTACTCTCATGAAAGTCCATTATTAATGCTAGTTTTTATTTTTCTGATTTACAGAATGCAGAATTATATGCACACAAATTAAATGTCAGAGTAAATCCTACCTAGTATTGCCATAATTTTGGAATGATTTCTCAGGATAATTTAGATTGTCCCAACCATCATTATTCTTGGTTATGTTCAGATAGAGAATTAATACAGACAACTCTTAGAAAGTTTAGCATTATTTTTTCCCCTGAAGAACCCTCAGGTTTTGTTGGGTTTTGTTTGTTTGTTTGGTTTTAATACTACTCATTAGTTCCCTAGGATTCTATTGCTTATTAACCCAGTGGTTTTAAACATTAAATGACTATTTTAGCAAAAACATTTTGTCATCTTTCAAAGGGAGCTCTAAGGGAGCAGAGAGAAAACACTTTATTAATTAAGAGATGCAATTTTTTTCTTTGCTTATGCAACCTAATCCTTCCTTCCTAAAACCTATGGCATCCATGGAACAAACAAACAGAGTCTCTCATAATAAATGAATATAGACATATTAAATCCTTTAATAGAATATTTATTTTTCAATCTCAGTGGAATTGGGAGTTTCTAGCATCCCTTGATGCTTCTGACCGTGGCTAGCTCACTCCCAGTAGGATCTCTGGGCATTTTACACTCCAGACAGCAAGAGAAGGTCCTCTGACTGTGGTTTTGTCCATGTCAGAGCTCACTAACCAGACAAAAGCATCTGCTGAAGTTTGAAGCCTGGAAAATGGAGCCCTGAGCTTTCAAAGCAGCTCTGGATCATGTGCTTTAGCACTGCAGCTCTCAGCACCAAGCCAATGCTCTCAGGGAGCATTGAGAGGATTCCTCTGTTCCGTTGAAGTCACCAAGTACCCCCACTGAGCAGTTTTCTGAGGACAGAGACGGAAACTCTTTATCAGGCTTTGCAATTTACAGATTCTGAAACTTGGATTTCAGCTGTTGTTTTGTGGTGTTGCCACCTCCCATCCCTCTCTGTCTTTTCAGAGACTTCAATTTGCTTTACTAGGAGAAAAAACTTGTATTGAAGAGGAAAAAAAAAATATCAGCACAGCACCATATAAATATATGATGATCCTGCATCTTGTGTGCATGAAGCTCCAATCCCCCCAGCTCAGCAAAATTATAAACAAGAGGGAAAAAAAATAGTAAATAATTCTGATGAATGATGCAGAACTGTTTCCCAACAAGAGGGCAGTCAAAGAGACTAGAATTTCTCAGCTTAGACCACAGATGCACAAGATGTACCCGCTGTATATACACTCACAATACCATATTCCCTTTCTAAACCAGGTCTTATAGTGTAGCACAGTTTATCTATTAGAAAATTTTACCTTAGAAATTCTACAAGATGTTTCTTTGGGGAACTTGAGTGCCACAGAAAGTTCTGGAAACATTTCTATTTAAAAGTAAAACCTTGATTCTTAGTATTTTAAATTCTGATGGTAATAAAAAGATACTATTTAATGAACGCTTAGTCACATAAACTTTTAGTTCATCACAGAATCAAGTCATCTAATTTAATTTCAGATTACTACAGGTTGTATAAAATATCTTTGTTTTCTAACATCTTTCTATTCTCATCAGTTCATCTTTCTAATGAAGTCACTTAGGATTTCTATGTAAAAGTCTTAAACTAAGAAAATCAACCTTTCTACCGTTTCAGTATACCAAAGAATGTTATAGTGAGAGCTAAGAAGTCACTGAATATTAATGAAAATTTTAATAATCTACTGTCTTATCTTTTAACAAGAAAAAAAATGACCTTTAGATGAATAAAATCCTTAGATTGTTTTATTTCACATTTCTATGAAAGTGTATATTAATTTTCTCACAAAGTAGTTCTGAAAATTAAAAGGTATTTACTGAGAAAGGACTGAGTGGCCTGGAGGTAAAAAAAAATATAGAATGAATTAGTAAGAGTAGTATGAGAACAGATCTCGTTTAACAGATCTGTCATCTCCTCGCTTCTTGTTTTTTCCCAAGCTCATTAGAAAAAATCCAGCAAAACACAAATGTCTGAATTAATTTTAATGGACATTGACTAAGTTTAATAGAAATTGCTTTAATTGCTTTGAGATAGGGCTAAGTTATAACATCACTTGTGTCCCTATTTTGGGGGAATAAAGTAGCTTCACAGTATAACTAAGTAAAACTATCTAAATCATCATTACTATTTTCAGAAGGAAGGGATTGGATTTTGAGCCCAAATACAATGAAATCAGTGCAGAAAGCTGGCCATTTACTAAATACTGTATTACCAGCGTACAAGTACATCTGCTGTCTCAGATAGAACAGGTGGTAATAAACAAACCCATCTGCCATCACACACTGCAGGTAAAATTCACTTGCTTTTGAGTCTGGGAATTATTACACTCAATAGTAATATTTTCAAAGACCTTTTTTCCCCACTTAACACAATATTTAATTAATGAAATGCAACCTTTCATGAGGCCAAAAGAGACCTCAAGTGAACAAAAAGACTCTTTGAGGCTGGATGGACCCCACAAATCACTCCCAGCCCTTCCAGTGCCCAGCTAAGCAGAGACTGGGGCCTGCCAGGAACAGCCTGGAACCAGCTCCATTTCATTCTTGACGTGTCACAGACACCTGTCATAAGATGAAACCTTGCAGAATTATGACTTGTAATGTCAAATGCCTTAGACATTTTGTCTAATTTTTCAAACAAATGTACAGATTCCTTTTCCCTGACTCAGTCCTTTTGAGCTACGCAGTGTCCAAAGACTCTCTCCAGCAAGCTGCCAATGTTGTATGGAATTAAAAATTCCTATTCAGTGCACAGAGACACTATTTTGTGCATTCACTATGGCAATATTTGTTCTAAGATTAGTTTTTATACTACGCAAGTCCTCCACATAATTATCATAAAAACATAGTTATGAAAATGCATGCAACTACTTCAGAAAAATTCCTGATGTTCAGAGTGCCTGATACATTTTATGTAACTTTATATGAAAACTTTACAAATATAAGTATTTAATTTAACCTTACAAACATTTTCCAGCATCCAACTAACTTTTTCTTCCTTCATCTCACAAGTGATTTTTTTCCTTGAAATCTGATTCTGGACACTAAACAATTTTAAATATGGAACAGACTTGTGCAGAATTCCATACTCTGTTTCTTTGATCATCTATCAGATTCATGCTTTCTACCCCATCCTTCAGACATGATGGAGAATGTCCAACATGAATATTAAAGAAACTGCAAGATCTGACTGCAGTAGCTCAACAAAGACTATTACTCCAGGTTATTAGTAGAGGAACTCTGCCCAGCACAGGACATCAATCTTCACTCATACAAAAGAACAGACCAGGCATATTAATGATCTCACCTAGACACCAACCTTTGAAAAATTCCTAGTTTGAAAATTCAGTCTAATAAGTTATTTATCCCATCCCCTAATTTAAGAAAAAAACATAATTCATTTCTAGGCAAAGTTAGCCTTTTCCAAAATACTTTATGTTACTGGCAAATAGTTAACAAGATGAGAATTCTATGGTCCTGCTCATCTTTATTATTATGCCATGTCCTTTTTTGTCATTTGCAAGCCAGAACTCAGGAGCTGGTGCTTTCCAAGCATTGTTTGGATGTTCTGTCGTGTCTCATCCTAACCACAAGTCCCAGTTCCTGACACTGTCCCTGCAGCTGGCACATTTGCATCTTCCCACAACCCTCTATCAGATATTCCTTCTTCATATTATGCTCTCCCACCACCTCTCCATGGCCCTGGTACTTTACTGTCAAAAGTGTTTTTCAAATTTTCTTCCTTAGCAACAGTCTGTACCTAAAAATTATACTTCTAGAGATCTAGAGAACCATCATCACCTTTAACTCTTCCAATCTAGACATCCCCTATATAAATTCTGTTTAAGTATTCTGTTTATATAACTATTCTGTTTAATTTCCTCCTGGTAATTCTGGGAGAAATATTTTAGTTATTTAAACTCAATAAGATGTTGACTTTTAGACAGACCTAATCAAGATCTTCCTATTGTTTTAGCATCTGTTTATTCTCAGCTGTTTTTTCCTAAATTCCTGCCCAATGATTCTTTGTACCATATCTCTCTCTTCCATGAAATCCAACTCACCAAAGCAGCTTACTGAAAGTAGTGATATCAACCAAAGAAACACAACACAAAAATGTAAAAACTTTCTGCATTATCTGTGAGGTTTTAGGGACACTTCCACTTAGTTGCAATTTGGTTGATACTCAAAGCAAGCTGAATGAATCTCTAAATACATGAGGACAAGAAAATAAGGCAAACAGAATGTAAGGAGTTATTACTGTATTCTCAAAAACTAATAGCATTCATCAGGTTCATTTCAGCCCTCTGGAGAAGCACTGCTATGGATAGCAGATAAAAATGAAGTTGATAAAGGAAATGAATAGAGTCTTTCGGAAATAGGGAGTCTTTCAGGGCTCTGCATTTTGAACACAGGTAGATGAAAATGACATGCCTGACCTTAAATGTTAACACTTTGCTTTATAGATTGAGTTATTTGTGTTAGACTTGTCAATCAAATCAGGCATGAATATACTTCAGCAGCTGTGAAATTTGATTAAAACTTATTGCAGTCTTTCTTTTTCCTGAAGTCTGAATACATTTAGATGGCCTACTACCTGTGAAGTTTTGATTTTGATGTTAATTGTTCATTATTTTCACTGTTAGGGAAACTGTTCTTGCTTTGCTTTTAGCTGAAGAGCTGTTTAAATCAGCCCTTTGATATTAACACTTCCACACCTTAAGGCACTATTTAAGGTGCATTTTACAGCAAGAATCCTGACTGCACACACTGCTAAACCTCATGCTTAATACTTAAAAAAAAAAAAAAAAAAAAAAAAAAAAAAAAAAAAAAAAATTCTATCAT